>JAANSK020244765.1:0-13921 GCA_011763485.2 Isoetes engelmannii
CCCGGTAGTAGGGACACATTGTACAGCTATAAGTTCTGTTTGTTGTTTTGGCGTTGGTTTTGGCTTGTAGTTGCTATAAACTTTGGCATGTACCGTCTCATAGGCCTTTGGCCTCCATGGACGTTAAAATATACTTCCTTCCTTCCTCATCCTGGCCATTTGCTTTCCTCATCCTAGCCATATGGCCCACCTGGTGGCCTGGTGGACGAATTCCCTGTTGTGGGATTTTGTGGGATTTCAAGTCACTGATTTTAACACGAGGATGTAAGCCATTGAATCTTACATGTAACTAGCAGCTACTCGAGGCACTAGCTACCAATCGTACCAATCCAAGTGTGACATTCAAAGCCTTAACGTGATGTGCTTCTGACATGACATATCCTTGTGAGCGAGAGGACTTGACGCCTCTAACAACCCATTGTATACCACCTTTAAACAATTGGGGGATGCATCCATGGCATGGCCCCAGTATTGGGCCATTATTGTATTGTTGATGCGTCAAATGAGGATGTGGCCATGCGTACGTGTTTGAACCAATGCCATACATGTGGTTTAAAGATGACACAGAGCCATCCATGGTTGAACCAACTGGTTTAAACACGTGGTTCAAACACAACACTAGCCAACAAATATGGCGCTTGCAAAAACTGGATGAATCTAAGGCACTAATATTATAGATGTACTTCTATGCTTATGTAGGTACATATGGTAACAATATAACTGCATTGTGGCGTATAAAAGAGCTTAGGCCTTGCATAATAATAGAAATGCACCAATGAGAGTGCACTTCCAAAGCTCTTGCTCGTGTTTGGTGTTCATATATGGAGATAAGGGAAATGGTTGAGCCCGAATACTATCCGATCTTTGCAAGGTGCTAACTTGACTCTATCTCTGATTGGTATCAGGTTGTGGATGGTATGGTCCAAGAGAGGCAGTTAAAAAATCTTGACTGGTATATCTGAGGATTGCATGCCTGCCATATAGGTGTAAAACGTGAAAATAAACAATACCTTCGTATCATAGATCTGAGCAACTTGAACCAAAACGCAAAGATGCCATATGATTCTGCACATCAACAGGGTCAAATATCCAAGACATCCGAACTCGTTTACTCATCCGCTGATTTTTAAACATCAGTCGGTTCGAACCCCCACTTAGTTTCACCCAAGCTTCATCCTGGTCATGGATAGATCACCCAGGTTATTACATAGAAAGACATCTTTTGAGCATGGGAAAATAGACCCTCTAAGTTCATATTGATTTCAAAGTGTAATGCATTTCAATTACACTAGCAAACAGGTGCTTGCCTTCCTAGTCCTACCCCTCTCCTCAAAAGAAACTTGTTACAGCATAAGTACATCCCCACCCATCTTCTGGCTCTGGGCCACACCAATAGCCTGACCAAATTTCCATCCCAGAAACTGAAAACAAATATGTGGTTTTATCGTCGCGGTTCATGCCCAAATCATAATCCTCGATCAATAATCTTTGCAATGTTTCTACGAAATGATCCTTTATTGTTGACGAGAGTAAAATAACTGCAGTTTTGCAACAAAAGCTGCTGCTTTTCAAGAACCACCTAGACAAGAAACAAACGTCAGAATTCTGAACTAAAATCCTAAACCCATAAAAAATAGTGATTTGCAATTGGTTACTCTTCAATACCAGTTCCCGTGGATGCAATGAACATTGATGATCTAAGGCACAGATACAGTTTTAGCATGTAGTTAAGGAGGAAAATAAGTAGCCTATTAGGTAGATCTTCTTCAATCTTTGTCACCTTTCCATTGAAGGCGTTCAGGCTCACAAGATGAGCTCTGCTTAACTATGTCCACAGCTAACTAAAGGAATTGATACAAAAGTAAAGGGACAAGCAAATGAAAAAATACAAGATCCGGAACCATATATTATGCAGCCTGGATATAGCTGATATAGCAGTTGACAGAGGTCCCCCAAAACAAAAATCCCAACCGTATGATGGCCACATGCATACCGGACGACACTCTTATCAGTGGAAGTACCAAACATTTGACGGTGATACGGGGCATCTACATTTCTCATTAAACAACGAAATAACCTTTACCAAACCAAACTCTGAAGAACCTTTTGAAGAAAGAAACCTAAAATCTAAAGAAGCACATGTGAAATACCTTGTTCTGGCAGAGCTTAATCTGAATGCGGCAGAAATAGTAAAATGTGGATTCGTGTTACTGCTGCCATAGCTACCGCAGATGGGCGCCACTGTGGTAGTCATGTACCCAAGCTTTTCATTTTACGAGATTCATTTGGATGCCTTTTCTAAAACCTAATTGCCACCTTGGCGAACTTTTCTCTATGCTGGCAATATCAACGGCCAAAAAACATCCAGGCAAGTGCAAAGTGGAAGGCAAAGGAAATAGGATCTACAAATGCAAAGTGCAAAAGGCAAAGGAAATTAATGTATTGGGTAAAATTCGCCACCTGGCGGTCCCAGTGGGAATTCGCAGGCGGCGCCCGCCGGTGCCACCTGCGAATTCCCACCTGGGGACCGCCAGGTGGCGAATTTTACCATACATGGCCTACATCACTTTCAAATTACCTCTTCCGGCGAAGCTCTGCCGGACCTTTGAGCGTGGCGCTAGGGCGTCTCCGAGCTTCATTCTTCGATCGGACGACGGCACTCGAGGCATTAGGGCTGGAGCTTTCTTTTGACGTCTTTTTGTGTGACGATCATGATTATTTTTTTGTTCTTTTTTAGATTTCTTTCTTGCACTTGTTTCTAACTTTCTTTTGTCTTGTTTTTGCAAGGTTTTGGTCGGGAGGTGCAGTGTTTTTGCAGTGTTGTACAATCTTTAGGTTTGTAGTTCCGATTGTTGAAATAATAGATTTGCAATCTATAAATCAACAGTTTTTGAATGGATTACAGAGTTTACGGAGTATTTGAAAGTAAATAATCTGTAAATGAAGTAGCATAGTGCTTCAGAGTATAAGTGAAGTCTTTGAGTGGATTACACAGTGTTTTTTTTTTTTTTTTTTTTTTTTTGATGAAATGGGACTTTTAATTACTCAATAATAGGAAGTACAAAATAGGTTGTGGAAGAGTTCCAACAACCATTACAACTGTATCAGAAATAACTAACAATGTACATTGTTGGGCCAGACCCCTTAAGAACCAATCTACAACTGTATCCAAACGAACTGCTAAAAGGAAGGAAACTAAATTTAATAACACTTATACCGATGAGTCTTCTTGTTGCCTGATTTGATCTTTGAATATTTGCTCGGTTTGCAAGAAGAGCCTTAACCGCCATATCCGCCAAAATTCGATGGAGAGTACTCAGCCAAAAGAGAAGAGTAAGAGGACCATCACTTCTCAAAATTGTGCAGCAAGTAATACTGCCTATCCAACGTCCTGAGTGTATGAAAAAGGATTACAGAGTGTTAATGACTTTGTTACATATTTTTGAGCTATTAGAAGTTGGATGTAGCGCTAATCTGCAAGTTATCGAGTTTTAGATAGAGATTTTCTCTTATACTTTGCGATAAGCCATGTTTTCTGTCAGTGTAGGTTCCGTACGCGTACGGTACCGTTTTAATACTTACCATACCGGACTGTACGTACTATACGTACGATATAGTTATATGTAAGAAAAATTTGGTCTTTTTTATTTTTTTATTTTTTTGAGGCACGAATTCATCCTTGTTGTGCAAAATGATTGATCCATAACCTTTTAGACCAAAGTAACTTTCATGCATGTGACAAGGGGCGCTATGATTAAATTTTCTTCCAGGTAATTGGTTTGTGATGGTATATCATTCAACTTTAGATATTTTGGCATGTCTGGGAAATCTCACTCTGCTTGCAATGATTTTGGTGAGGTCTAAACTATTTTTGCTCTTGTGATTGTAGGTTGCATGTCTAGGCTGAATGGAAATATCAGAGTTCAAATCCCTGGGCTCTCTGAACTGGTTGATGGACGTTTTTGTTATATATTGGACAAACGATTCACAATGCACATTCTCTTTAATGAAAAAATTGATGTTTTTTTTTTATTTTATTTTTTTTTATACCGTGAGTTGAACGGACGGCCAAGCCCACCCACCCTTTGCTAACGATCAGTCCTTTTCATTGGCCGCTGCTACAGGAGGAAGCCAAATGGGCGGCCTCAACACTCGCTTCTTCACAGGCACTACTAGGGACTGACGCCCAAAAAATCCCTCCGCGTATGCTAGTCCCTGCAGCACGCATGGGGTCCTGGAGTAACCCAGTTCGCCACAGCGGGAGGACAGCACACTACCCACGTGACGGGCCAGAACGTGCTAGTGCAAGCGATCGCATTTTCGAAATGGTCCTGCTCCCACAGGATAATCAAATACAAATGCCGTAACAAACAGCAGATGACCAAAATCCTAGGCCCTCGCTAGGCACGTGGGTCACACTAGAGAAGGAATGCCCGTCTTTCACAGCTCAAGGCTGCTCATAATGACACGAGTTCCGAACTCAAGCTGCCAGGCATCCGCTCAGGCTCCAGGAGGGGCAAGCAGAGGTCCATTGATATCTGGATATTGTCAATACTATCCTTGCGGTGTACTAATATAATACCATATGTATCAAACTCCCCCCTCTTGCTTCCTAGCACCTAGACCCCTAGGACTTAGGATACTACAGAAGCCACCTCCCATATGCCACTCTACCCTTCCCCTTAATAGACCGTTGCTCAGAATAATAGCTAATGAAGACGGACTATTTTCAAAGATAACCTCTCAGTTAAAATAGCTAAGACTGATGGAATCCAGCTAGAGTAAGTCCAACTACACAAGCGACAAGTGTACCCAACAATTATCACTTTCCTATCTCTTATTAGGACTAGTATCGAGAATAGTATCTAATGGTGACACACCCCTGCACAACCAAGGTCTGAGTAAAAGGGCCTCTGCCTGTCCCATAAAAATTCCAAATTACCACGCCTACCCAAGGCAAACATAGATCCAAATGCATGCCCCCCAAAACCAATAAGCTACCTCCAGCAGGCGGAAGGGGAATCCACATTACAGAGGCAGCCACATGGCGGAAGCACAAACTCAAAGTAGGACCATCCAATAATGTGATAGGGCAAAACCCAAGACTCATTCGTTGATCAATTTCGTCTCAAACAGCGTATAATCTTATCCTACCTTCTCTCTAATGGTTCGCCTTTGGCGAGTAAAAAAATTGATGTTTTCATATAAGAACTTACATTTTTTTTAAAACTTTTGTTTTTAATGGTTTCGGTTTTGTAGGTCAATTGATAAAAAAGCTTTTACAAGTTAAATATGCAAACGACAATGGTTCTTAAGTTAAGTATGTACTATTATGTTTACTAAGCCAATAACGAGTCGCATTGTCTTAATATGACTATCTTGAACAAAAAACTAGTAGCCCTAATCTCACTATCTTGAACAAAAAACTAGTAGCAAATATTATTATCTTGATAAACAATTAGCAATTATATGATTTTAATATCACCATCTTGATAAACACCATCACCACTCTACAGACAAAAAATCACACATTTTATGAAACAACATTTGTTCATAAGGAAAGATGTACCACCTTTATCAAGAAACCACTCTAAGGTAGCAAGACAATAAAAGCTAAAATACTTAATGGTCCTGTACTTAAAGTGTAGAAATAAAAAAATGGTATTAAACTAAGTAAATAACTGCTATAAACTATGATGGTGAACTGTACTAAGAAACTGGTTGTGGTTATTCAACTCATTAACCTACAAAGTTGTGGTTTAATGTAGAAACTATCGTAGAAAACTAAATATTCTTTTATATTGAGGGTCTTGTGAATATAAATGTTGCCCCAAACAAATGCCTCTGCCCAGAATGTTAAGGCTGATAACGTCCTCTGATAAGGTGTTATAGCCCATCCGAAATGGCCTGGTGGCCATGTGGTCAGGAAATGCCTCGGTCGTACTGTTGTACGGCCTCAACGTTTCTTGCCACATTTCTCATGGGCCATAACGCCTCATTAGAGGATGTTATCTAGCCCTTAACGTCCTCCATTTTCCTTGTAATATAAATTTATGTGGTCCTTAAAAAAAAAAAAAAACTTATATAGACACGGAATGTGCCAAAATTTTGGACATGCCTCTAAGCCACATAAGCAGGATCAATGACATGGAGGGACATGCAGGGCACCACCATTTAATAACAAAAGCAACATAAGCAAACATTAGATGTTGAGCGTGAGTAAAAGAGGCTGATAATGAGTAAATGCAACAGAAGCAAAACATGATGATAGCTGATACATAGATAGAGCCATAAAAAAAATCATATATTAATTAAATCAGATTTGCATATAAAAAGATGGTCATCGCGTTGGCTTTTGTGGAAATATCATCAATCTTCTCAACTAGTGGCTTGAAGGGACAGTATGAGGGATTCCACCCAAGTTCAGATAAGAAGATGCCTATTTTGCGGCTTCCAGTGCTGGCAAAACTGCATTCTCGATCATCAAGCAGAAATGCTTGACAATTGAAAGCTCAAATTTTAGTTCTCCGTTGATATAATGGATGATGTGGTCGTCATCCCCAGGGAGAGTTTGAGTAAGCAAGAAATTTATTGTAGAAACCATGGACTTGATCTCCTCCTTCTGCTCAATCATCTTCCTGAATGTTGTGCACCAGGGGCCCAACTCTTCGGCTTCTTCCTCAGTCAGCCCCTCCATCCATGATTGTTTCTCTGCTTCACTCCAGCTCTCAGTGCTGGGAGCAGCCTCCGCGCACTTCCTGACCAAATATTTCAAAACCCTTCTCCACATTTTCTTCATTCCTCGGCTTGCCTCCTCCAGAACTCTGCCATACTCAGTATCCATTCTTCTAAACCCACAAAACCCTTATCACTTTGATCTGCCTTATAGCTCAGAAGGTTTTGAAATTCAGTTTTTCTTTGTAGGTCCCTCTGTATTGTGTGTTTTGTGGCTACAAGAGACTGCGTCATGCCGTGTATTTTCTGTTGTGTACTACTTGGCTACAAAAGACTCCACCCTGCATGCACCTGCAAGAAACAACTTCTTGTTGCTTTAGTTCGGTAGCCTAAAAATTGGCCCGAGCTAGCCTTCGTTTTGGGCAAATAGGTTATTTCTTCCATTAAGGATTACCGTACTTGCCTCAGTAAATCCTATAGAATACCATGACTATATCTAGCCTACAATAAATTTATCGGGGCGACCTTCATTTCTTTTATTTCTTTTTTTGACTTTCCTATATTTAAGGAAGTGAGATCGTAGAGTACAACTGGGCACGCTTCCTTATCTCATAGAAGAGAATTTGTGCAAACTTTTGAAATTTTCATAAAACAACATATATGCAAATAATCTCATCGATCCGAGCCCAATTCTAGAATTTAGAATGTCTATTACGGCCCCTTAACCGGCAGGCTTTCTAATCCAAGAAATCCCTGCCGTTGAACAAAGCTCTGTGATAGAGCATAACAGGCAGCTGGTTCAGCAGCAAAGATTCATAATAGGGCAGCAGCGTGAGGCTTGGAGCCCTGATTACATCTTTGACCCAAGATTCAGCTTCGGATCCTGATAATCCAGGCTTGGAGGCTGATAATCCAGCTATGGAGTGTACCGAGCCTGTGATAATGTTGCTCTGGGAGCTGAAAATCCAGCTGTGGGTTCAGCTTCGGGTGAGGCAGCTTGCCTGTCGGTTAAGGGGGTCAATCCCCCGTGCTTGCCTGTTATGGCAGATAAACAGGCTCGCCCTGCCAGGCTCGCCTGTTTATCAGCCATAACAGGCTCGCAAGGGAGATTAACCCCCTCTTAACCGGTATGCTTTTGAATCAAGCCAATCTTGAGTGTCCATTGCATACTCATGATAGGTCGGAACCAGCATGAGCTCATGTAGAATCTTTGATTATTGCCCTCGATTCAGGTTTGGGGCATGATTCTTGCTCTAGATTCGGGTTTGGAGACTGATAAACCTTGTTGTGGGTTGCCGAAACTGTGATAATCTTGCTATGGAGATGTATAAACCTTGCTCTGACTTGCCCTTGCTGTGATAAACTTTGCTGTGAGTATCATCATTCAGGCTCGGTGTGAGTTGTTGGTAGCCTGCCGGTTAAAGCTCCGGGCTCGCCCATTTATCTGAGGTAATGGGCTTGCAGGGGACGTGAACCCCTTCATCTATAAGCTAATGGTTACCTTGCCCAAGTATTTATTTAGGTCTATAGAGGCAATGAGTATTCGATTAAAACATGGCATGCCATTTAGTTACAAAGAACTCGCATGTGAGAAAAGCTTTGAATAGAACTGAAATGATTAGATGCAAATGATGGATGGCATTTCTAGAGGATTATATTTGCAATAAAAAGAATATGATTGCTATAACCAAATGAGTTTAGGGTCAATGTGACAAATTACAACATTTTTTTTTTCGTTTGTTGAAAGGGGGACAACCCTCTAGCAAATGTAGAAAAAACATTATTGGCATAGAAAGAATGGGTCAAAATGCTATGTTGGCATTAGTGAGTCATACTTCAGATTTCACCGCATAGGCAGAAGTGACGACCAAGCAAACCTTTGGAATAAACTATTTCAATAACACACATAGTCGTTTCTATGCAACTTGTCGTGTAACTGAAGGGGCTTACGATAATAAAGTTTCCTTTGGACTATATATACTTTACACTTACTTCTTTGCCAAAAAAAATAGACCTCCTGGAGCACTAAACCAAAGACCACATATGAGAATGGAACTGCTAAAGACTTCAACTCTAATGTCACGATGAAAATGGAACTGCTAAAGACTTCAACTCTTACGTCATGACAACTCAATATAACTTAGTGGCACAACCATTGGCCAAAGTAATCTGAACCACCTGTAAGGAGCCAAATCCCAACCAACACACATTATACTATCTGATTCAAATGGTATAATGGCCTTTTACATCTTTCTTGTTTCCAACAAACCTCTTTTGGCTTGAGCAATTTATTGGGATCCCTTATATTAACAAACAAACAGTGTTTTCGACCTCCTGTGCAATCTACAGTGTGAATAGTAGAGCTATAGAATGCAATCTGGAAGTTTCTTTCGCAATTGAAATACAGAAAAATGTAAATTTGAAAAAAAAAAATCTTCAACGATTCTGTGCATTTCCACATCTCAACAATTTGACCCATACAGGCTTCAAGCTTTTTATGAATCAGTCCAATTTATAGCATCTGTCCTTTCATATTTGTATCAACGTACTGCTTAAAGCATCTGTCGTTTGCATATCTGTAAAAATAAACTGCATACTTCTCTTTTTCTCAACTAGGCTCATGATGAAATACATTTGAAGCTCAACATGTTTTCTCTTTCCATGAAAGACATGATTCTTTGCTAAAGAGATCACAATTAGATATGGTTGCATCATGCCAGCATCTCCAGATGACAAAGCGATGAAATTTGTTTTCTGTATGTTGGCGCAAAGTTTGGCCAGTGCACTTCCCTGGGACAAAAACGGGTCTTCACACTCAAATGATGATATCTCGAGTTTTACTGGAACTTTTTGCATGAATTTTAAAATGACTATCGCTTAAAACTTGTAGGAACATGTGGGGAAAATTTTGGATTGATTTAAAACATGGACATTGGAGAAAATTGAGTTCAAAGTGGATCAAAATTTATGTCAGTGAAAAGATAGCAAGCTGATTTTTGGATCTTGAGCTCTATAGGGGTTTTTTGCATGATTATAACTGGCAAATGTCTGACTAGGACCTAAGATTACATGCATTAGATAAAATAGTTGTTTGGATCACGAGAAGTATCTTTGTAATCATAGAGATACTTCATAAGATAACTTATTACAAAGATACTTCTCGTGATCCAAACTACAATTTTATCTTTTACACATGAACTTAGGCTCTATTCAGATATGTGTCAGTTGTAATCATGTAAAAAAACCTTAAAGAGCTCAAGATCTAAAAATTAGCTTGCTATTTTTCCCCGACGGAACTCTTGATCCACTTTGAACTCAATTTTCTCCATCAACCAAGTTCCAAAACAATCCAAGTTTTTCTTCCACATGTTATTACAACTTTTATCTGATATTCAATTCAAAAATCATGCAAAAAGGTCCAGTAAAACTCGATATATCATCATTTGAGTGTGAAGACCTGTTTTTGTCTCAGAAAAGTGCACTGGCCAAACTTTATCCCAAGTTTGAACCCGATTTTCTCAATCACCCTATATCCCAATTGATCCAAATTTGTTCCCACATCCCACCACAACTTTTCTCTAATTGTATCTCCAAAAATCATTTGAGAAAGATCAGTACAACTCGAGATATTCAGGACTGTGTGCAACAACCTCATTCTGCTCTAGGGATCCTAATGTAAGTGATGCATTTTTGTTAATTTTCTCTATCGTCCCATTTCCAAATTAAGTCAAATTTTTCCCCACATATTCCTACACTTTTCTCTAAACTTTATTGAAAAAATCATCCAAAAATGTTTAGTGAAACTCGAGATATCATCATTTAAGTGTGCAGACCATTTTTTGCTTTCGATAAGTGCACTTGCCAAATTTTCTTCCAACTTTTAACCCGATTTTCTTAGCCATCTCATATCCAAATCGAGCCAAATTTTTTCCCACAACTCACAACAACTTTTCCCTAATTTATGCTACAAAAATCATTTGAAAAATATCAGCAGGGCTCTAGATATATAGATCTGACTGCAACCACCTCATTTTGCTTTAGCGATCCTAATGTGATTGATGATGTTTCACATATTTTGCATATATGTTTCTTTTTCTTGCTCCAAGAAAGCGGGCAAAACCCTCTCTCCCCCTCCCTCCTTCTTTAGTTTGGCAGGCATGGCCGCCAAACTCCTCCTCCTTGATCACATTGATGAGATCCCCATCCACCGAATGGACACCACGGGCAAGGTGGACAGAATTGACAGATTCACATTCAAGCAAGTTGCCCGTGCCAAGACAAAGGCAACATACATAGCCCGTCAAGCATACGACCGACACGCCTCCATCACAGCAGCCCGAACTTCCCCGCCACCATCTCCTCCCCAGATGCCAGTCAACAGCCTGCACGACCTTCAGAAGATGATTGAACAGCAAGCCGCTCGCGTACGGACCCTTGAAGATGAGCTACACCAGCTTCGGACCTCCGAACCTCGTCAGAAGATGGTCGACCAGTACACTGCCCGTATAGAGGCTCTCGAAGATGAGCTGCAGCAACTGCGGACCTTCGAACTAAGATTGCTTAAGAAGCAGTTGGCCACAGAGAAGCAACGGATCTCCGATCTCGAAACCAGGGTACATCATCTTGAGGATGGACTGAGACTTGAGCATCGGAAAGGCATCATGACAGAGGATGATTAGACACCTTTCAGGCAGCGATGGACACACTTTTATTTAGAATGGATTCTATAACTGAGACCAGGCGGACCTTCCAAGATGAGGTCCAGGCCACCATAACCCGGCTCCGTACGGAAATTGAGCAGTTAGATGCCCCAAAGACAAGTGCCCATAGTGTCGGATCAATTGTTGCAGACATGGACATGAGACTCCGCAGCTTGGACCGTGAGCTGAAGGAATTAAGAGCCACTGTCGCCGAGCAAGGCAAGGGGCTACATGCAGGCGTACATGCTCTGTTGACCCAGTGCGACAAGTGTATACGAGGGCATGAAGCACGTTTGGGTTCACTAGAGACTTGGAGGCGTCAACTGCAAGCGGACCAGCAAACGCAACAACGGCCACAACCTTCTCGCATGTCTGGCATCAGACCCCCAATGCACCCGAGGCCACGGGACTCATTCAGCCTCAGCCTCAGCCACAGCAAGGAACGCCACTTCGGTCTGCTGGACAAGCACTGCAGCAGGCCGGGATAACAGGGGAGCTTGCAGGGTATGCAAGATCGGAAGAAGCAGAGCGGAGAAGGCGTAGACACAACGTGCTCGTGCGCGGACTCTCGGAGAAAGTCGGGGAAGACTTACAGGCACGTCTGCAAGCCGAGATACTTGACCGATACAACTCCCGGCCAAGATAACCCGCACTAGACGGCATGGAATGTACCATCCAGACCGGACATGGGTGGTCACATTCACGGTTGCAGACGGCAAGGTCCGGGATACAATCCTGGTGCGGAGCCCGAAGCTAAGAGGCTCATCCATTTACATCAGTAGGGATTTGACCCCTCGCCAGCAGGAGTTGCGTCGCAGAGAGCTTGCTCGCATCCGAGATACGGGCCGCAGGCAGGGGGCAGTAGGAACACCAGCGCCTGCAGCCGCCGACGCAGCACGGAGGGCAACCCCGGACCGCACCTCACATGGTACCCCCTCCACTTCGTCTGCTCCTCAGCAGGCCCAGGTGCGCCGAAATAGGGATTGTGCCTCAAGATGGTGTCCTGGAACTGTCGCGACTTCCCCTGGCAGAAGGGCGACAGCTTGAACTCAGTTGCCCGGGATATGGACATCATCTTCCTCATGGAGACATGGGAGCATGCTGGACGAAGACTCCCGGATCTGCCGGGATATATTGTTGTATCTGTCTTCAATGAGTGCACAGGGAAGCCTGGGCATGGAGGAGAGACATGCTACTACCGCACCACATTGGTGCGGTCCATTTCCCTATGCGGCAAAGACCGGCACAACCGGTATCTGTGGGTGCGCATACAACCCGGCGATGGCGCGTCCCCCCTCTTTGTGGCAGCATGCTATTTCCCACATGCAGAGAGCAACTTCTATACTACTCATCAGGAGGTCCATAGGATGGAGCCGTATGACGATCTGTACGACGACATACAACAGTACCAGCGACTAGGAAAGGTCATGCTTGTTGGTGACTTCAATGCCCGCACAGGAGCGGAACAGGTGACGACGTTTGATCCATTGGCGGAGGATGAATTGCAGCTTAACCCAGCGGAGCCACGCCTTCCCAGACGGTCGGAGGACATCCAGGTCACGCGTTACGGAAGGCAGCTCCTCCTGCTCGGGAGCATCTTTGATATGGTAATCTGCAATGGCTTGGGCCAGTGGCCGTCATCCGGCCAATACACATGCCGGCAGGAGAACCAGAGTGGAGGCCGCAGTGTGGTCGACTATGTCCTCATGGAAGAGCAGCACTTGCACCTCCTCACGCGGTTGGACGTGGGCACTGCGTTCGACGACGAGGAGGTGGACTCCGACCATCGCCCCCTCCTCTTCAGTTTGGCTATCCAGACGCACCAGTCGGACGTACCCTCAACGCCTCCGCGGCCCAAACTGCGTCTCGACTACGAGTTAGCAGACAATTATGCCCAGTCAGTTGAACAGGGCCTGACGGAGATACTGCAGGTCCCCACATTGGAGCAGCAGACCACCCGGCTGATCGAGATACTCACGGAGGCTGCGGACACATGCTTTGGTAGGGAACGGCCGCCGAGATCAGGCGGCACTTCCACTTTTCCCTGCACGTTGGTTCGATGACGAATGCTGCCAAATGAAGCGTCAGCTCCGGCGCATCTCTGATCCCGTTGAACGCCCCCGGGTTATCTCTCAGTACCGTAGGCGGCTCAAGCATAAGAAGGCCGCATATCTGGCAGAGAGGCAGAGCCAGATATTTGGACTCCTGGACCGCCACCCCCAGGAAATTTTGGCAACATGTGCTTAGGAAAAAACGCCAACCAGAAGGTGATATCACTACGAAGCAATGGATCCAGTATCTGCAACAACTGTATGATCCTCAAGGGAGGCAGATGCCTGTACCCCCACAGCAGGGATTGCCCTTGAACATCGCGGAGATTGATGTGATAATGGGCCTTCAGCGCCTGGCCAACGGCAAAGCGGTAGACTTGGATGGTATGCAAGCGGAGCTCCTCAAATGGGTCGGGCAATACTGCCGATCCTGGTAGCTATGCTGAATCGCGCATTGCGAGAAGGCCTCCCACCGCAATGGACCTGCAGTAGAGT
>JAANSK020244776.1:0-13920 GCA_011763485.2 Isoetes engelmannii
AAAAATTTGATACCCCACAAAAATGAACGGCACACAAATCCACCCTGTAAGTTACTTAGAAAAGAGGAATTTTTGCGGCGGTCTCTCGCATCTCAAGTATGTCCAGAACTGAGACCTATTTGGTTTAACACAAAATCTCTTTTGCAACAGGTTGGACAAAAGAAATGTTCACGGCGGCCGCCGCGATAAATTTCTTGTATATCTAGTGTTCATAGACACCATGTTTTTTATTAAATACTTCCGATATGGCTTATTGTGGAGCCAAATTATTGTGTACTATACTATTATCCATGGAAAAGGGAAAAAAAAAACAAGGTACCCAAAGCACTTTTGATTAGTTTGCATAGAACCTTAGGCATGATGAGGTTCATAACTCCCTTTAGCATTCAGATAGAAAAAAATGGATAGGATACTTAAATTATGATAAATCTGCTTCCGCAAGCTAGTTGGACAAGGGTTTAAATTGTTACAACAAGGAAACAGGGGAGCCTGTTCAGCTCCGGAATGGAAATGGGCGGGCACTATTCCGCTCTGCAGGTCGTGAACAGGTAATTTGGTGTAAGATTTTTCGTCGCTCCCCTGTTTCCTTGTTGTGTGGGCATGAACCTGAGTCACAAATTCCAGGACCCGCTCCCGGCTTCGCCGGTCGCGGGACCCCCTGGAATTTGCTCTCCAGGTTCCATGCCACACAACATCATGAATGCTGGCATAGTTATAGACCACGATCTGCAAAAGATTAGAGATCTAATAATCTCCATAATCCTATCTGGTAAAATGGGAAAACACTCATATATGATCGAAAACTTCGTGAATGTAATTATGCCCTCAATTGGGAAAGCGTTGTACATGGGATTGGCTTTTTTGTCGCATGTTGCTTTATTTGTTAGAGCTCTTTGAGTATTAAGTGCACAACCAATGGCTGGTCTCCTCTAGTGCACATGGTAAAGAATCATGCTATAGTGAACAAGGGAATAATCCTTTTGCCAGTCGTCATTGAAATGGTTGGACATGTAAGAATTTTTTTAGTGGGTTTGTTGTATGTCCTTGAACTGCTCAAAATGATAAATACACCAAATTGGACTGTAGGTCTAGGCGCCTAGTTCTCCTGTATGAAATTCCGTGCTTCAATGTTTTAGGCTTTTGAGTTCTTGTTGCATACTTCTATTACAATAGACGTTAATGAAAAACACATCAAACACCCTAGCTATTCAAAGGATATTGGTGCTTATCATTGCCATCTAATATTTAATACTAGAGCAAGTAAGATAGATTGGACTCATAAGGTAGGTACATTGGCCACACTCATTTTCAATCTCCTTTCCAATTCAACATGTCTAGCATTAGCATGATCATGGTTGAACGTAGCAAACTTGTGGTGGATGCAAGGCGTTAAGCACTTGAAATCACAGAGAGAGAAATAATGGAAACTCAATAACAAATATCTTTCTTTATTGAAATCTTAATATAATGCACATTACCTCAAAATCCGAGTCTCCTCATGTACTAAAGAAACCCTATCCCTCGACATCACCGATAGTAACCCATGCTTCTCGATGCGCAAAACTCACTTAACTACTATGTCTGTAAAAAGAAGGAAAAGAAAGGTGGGGGTTAGTCTTGGGAGGACTAAGTGGGCAACCATCCCCTTGGCCGAAGTAATATGAAAACAAAACATTACCACAGCAACACACTTCATCAGTTATTAATGTTCTAGGGATGATCAACACCTCATCCTGTCCATGCATATATCGTTCGCAACATGATATAGGCTCATATACCAATCACCTGGTATGCACATTGCTCTTCCACTTGATCCCTTCGGCATCGACAAAGGGGCAGGTTCATTCAAGCACAACCTTATTTACTTTCTTACCAATAACTTCCTCGGTGTGTTACATTGTCATAGCTTTAAATTTTGGGCACGAAATCATGGTGATCCATGTTGTGCAAATGTTGGAATTACCTATAAAAGTACACCACCATGAATCAATAGCTCGAGGCAACCCGACTCAAACGACGTTATCTTTTCTAGTGGTATGTCAATAGTTCAAATCTGGAGATTATTATTTCAGAAAAGAAACCTTACATTGCAGATATGGAGTTACTCAGTTTTTTAAAATAACTCCAATCTTTTAAAGTGCTTAATTTGGATAAAAACAATTATTTAATGATTAATTATACAAATTAGAACTTTGGCTACATGTTTTAGAATTTAAAATATAATGCCCTTAGGATCAATAGTGGCTAGACGTTTTTGACATGTTCACATTTGCTTTGGTAAATCCTGCAAAGCTTAGAGTCACCTGACCCAGGGAAGTAAATGCGAGTTAATATAAAGCCTAATCAAGGATGTTTGAAAGTGATTATTGTGCTCTAATTTTACAATAATGCATCCACATAACACATAGCCCACCAACATTAACTGAAAATATCACCAACATTAACTGGATATTGAAAGAATTTGCCCTCCATTGGCTTCGTCTCTTCTAATCTAAATCCCTCCATGTGTATATATAACTTTCGCTCATGCTATATCTCATTCATGGTTAACTAAAAAATTTCTCTTCTGCGCAATACTGAAAACTGACTGGATGCTTAACTCATGCATTCTTTGTTAACATATAGCTAAAACCAGAGATCTCTACAAGTTTGTTGTATCTTGCAACATACTCAAGTATACTGGATGACAAAATGTTCAATGAAGAAGAATGCAGATAAATTCAGATTTTCAATGCATTGAAAGATGCACCACTTTGGGTGCAGAAGAGGTCGAAGCAGAGGAAACAGATCTATAAACAATAAGAAATCAATTGGAGCTGGGTAGCACTATCAAGGATCATGATGGAAGTGGAAAACAAAGAACAGATCTGCAAAAGATAGTTATGACCATGGACTCATAGCAAGAAATTATGCTGTAAATGGAAGCCTTGGTCTCCCACAAGTTACTGTTATTATGCTCAAAGATATGCAAAGAGGACGGCAAATACATGCCGAGACCAGAGAAAAGGAGGATTTTTTAATTGGTATGTATGGCAATGCTGAGGTTTGCCATAAGTTCTAGTTCGGAAGAGACATGTCTCAGGAAAACTATTGCTTTTATTGCGTTTTTGGAGTAAAAAACCATAAGTCCTAGTTCAGAAGAGATATGTCTCAAGAAAACTACTGCTTTTATTGCGTTTTTGGAGTAAAAAGCAATTAAGGAAAGAATATAAACTTGACATACACACATGAAAAAGGGATTCTTATTCCAATGAAAATAGGTACAATGATTGATAAGAAATAGTCCAACATTTCGACCATAGAACTAGCAGTTCTAACACAAAAGAAGTAGTATGCTAGGAGCCTCCCAGACTCCGCCGCTAGTTCCTCCCTGAACTATGATGCAATCTCTCAGAACCAATCTTTAGGAGACAACCAATGATCATTACTGTATCCAAGCCATGTCCTTTTAAACCCCAAGGACCTTTTTCTCGTCCACTCATCCATGATTGACTCTAACTCTGTAATCCACCAAACTAAGATTAGCATCATCTTATGTTTTAATCTCCTCCAATCATAGATAACCAATAATAAAGTAGCTAATTCTGTGGTGCACTATGATTGGCATGACAATTAGAATAGCTAATTCTAATTGTCATGGTTGTATAAAACTTTGGACACTATCATAACGTTCTAGCTCTTAGAATGTATTCGTAACAGCTTTTATGATTCCAGAACTAAAAGTTCCAAAGAAGAATACGAAGTATCAAATCACAACATATAAAGTTACAAAACCCTGCTTCAAATATAAAAGGCTAGTTCTAAGACAGATGAAGTCTATTCCTCTTTAGGCTCAGTAAGAGTTTACTGCAGGCCGCGGCAATATCAAGATCTGCAAAACAAAAAGATGCTAAATCAACGCTTGCTCTAAATACATTGATGATGTCGTTCGCATGAAAAAAACCTCTCTTCACAAATAAGAAAATTAGAACAAATGCCAAACCTCTATGCTTGAAATGCCAAGCAAACTCAAGTTGATCTCAGCTGGAGATGCTTGTATGCAAGACTGGCATGCGAAGTTTAACATGGACCTATTTTCACATTATCTGCAACATATCCAGCTTGGAACATGGTGTAGAGAAACGATAAGCAAGCAAGCAGGAGAAAATAACATTTTACTAGCCACTTGTATATACAGATATCAAGAATGACTAGTTTTGAGTACTATCATCAATGTTGTAAACAATCTCACATTCTTGAATTCAAGCATAATTTGCTTCCTCCTCATTTGAGGAAGAATCATCTCATTCTTTTATGACTTCATGTCCATCTCTCTCACCATTTCTTTTATGATACAGAAAGTTGGTTCCCTGAAGCCACAACAGGCTCTTAAATAGATCTTGTTTGCCACTGTTATATTGCAGCATGCTTTTGTGACTTTGAAAAAGGCCACACTCCTCACGATGGTGTAAGAGCCCCATCAAGGAAAACATGGCATGTCATTAGTACTAAACTTAGGCAATGGAAGTAGCATATAAATGGCAATTGGCTGATAAAACAGTAATGATTCAAGTCCCATACAGTGTGGCCCTGCCTCTAGCTATTTGAATAATGCGTGCGTGGTAGCTTACTGAGAAAACTATCTAACCAGACTGGGAAATGTTAGTCCAGAAAGTCACCGATCATTGGCAAGGAGCAACTACTGCGAATAGTTCAATGCAATAACAATGCCTTGGTATCTACTTCAATGGTGCAGCATAAAGCAAAGCATAAAACAAAGTTCTGTACGTAATACGGCCTTTTCGAATCTAGTCTTGTCTTTAGGGCCTAGCTTAAAATCTGCATAGTACATGAACCGAAAGCTTCGAAATAGGATGTATTACTTAGAATGAAGAAGATACAATAGCGTCTAAAATGCTAGCTAGAAACTGACTGAAAATGAATGACGCGTCTTATAATGTCATGCCACGTCAGCAACATGTGACTACGCATGCATAGTCATCTAGACACGTGGAAAATCCTCTAATATCCCCCTGATGACTAACATGGCTAAGAAACTAACAACGGGAAAACAAAGAGAATACTTGAAGATATCCCCCTGAAAGATATTATCCCCCCTCAGAGGCATACGAATGAAGACCCAAAACACTTTTCATCTGCTTGAACAATATGACTGAAAGTGGTTTAGTGAAACCATCAGCCAACTGATCTTTGGTAGAGCAATAGGAAAGATTAAGATAACCAGTCTGCAGGTGCTCCCGAATAAAACAGAGTTTTATATCCAAATGTTTGATTTGCAAATGCATCTTGAAATCCTTGACATGAGAGATAGCTCCACCATTATCACAATAGAGTTGGGCAGGCTTGATTGATAAACCAAGATCATCTGATTGAAGAGTCAACTTTTGACCTGGACCCCAAGGAATAAGCGCAGGTTTGCAATCTATCATATGAAATTTATCCAAAATTTCTGAGACATATTTTTGTTGGGTTAAGTGGATACCTTTGGAAGTTTCTGTTGCAGAAACTTAAAGGCTGTTGAAAAATCAGAGAAATCTTTAATATCCATCAGATAATTAGTGCAAATACAAGCCCTAAGATGATTGAGAGCATAGAAATCCTTCTTCTTTTCATCATCTGTTTTGGGAGCCCACTTAATGTCAAGAACTTCACCCAAATCCTTGAGATTAAGATTTGTCTTGAAAGCGTCTTTCCAAGTAAAATAGTTATGATATCTAAAACTGGATGTTGAAAGTATTTCCAAGGATCGTGACTAGCTGCCATCAAAACAATAGACCAGCAAGTTCCGAAAAAGAAAGCACAATAGAGGCTACGTTTCCACAAAGAAGCAGCTAAATTTGGACAGAGAGCCAAAAAAAAATTTGTAAGGAAAGCTAAATTTGGACCAAAAGCCAAAAAGATTCGCAATAGAATGGATTTGAAATAGGTGAGACGACTCCTCCTACCAAAGCCGGCACAATTTTGAAGATTATCACAATCTTGATCAAAGCACGTCAAGATTTTCCCAAAAAACGTCTTCCGGAACCTATTCTTGCAAAAATTGCAAGATCTCAGTCAGGCTTCTCAGATACAAGCAATGTTTAGCTTATTGTAAAGCCTAAATAAATCCTCCTCAGTTTCACAAATTGTTATCTCTGATCTTCAACCCTAGATCAAGAATCTGCAGATCAAACATGTCTGTCTTCATCCTCAAGTCCTGCTCTGATACCATGAACCGAAAGCTTCGAAATAGGATGTATTACTTGAGAATGAAGAAGATACAATAGCGTCTAAAATGCTGGCTAGAAACTGACTGAAAATGAATGACGCGTGACTATGGCTTATAATGCCATGCCATGCCATGCCACGTCAACAACAGGTGACTCAACATGCATAGTCTATGGCTTATAATGCCATGCCATGCCATGCCACGTCAACAACAGGTGACTCAACATGCATAGTCATCTAGACACGTGGAAAATCCTCTAATAGTACATAGTTGAATATTGAAGTAATCTCTCCTTGCTGTTGGTTGGACTGTTAATTTCCATCTATACAGCAAGAGAATGCCCACACCTCTTGTGGAGATCGATGCTTCTGGTCAACTACATTAGTGAACTAGGACTATCAAATGCAGTAAGAATAGTTGCAAAAGTTCTATTTGGCCTTATCTTTTTGCTCGTGTTGGATGTATGCAGCAATGGCTGCTGTCCAGGTAAACACATCCTTTACATTCATCCTCTCAAACACATTAACCATATTCTCGAGATTGCCGCAGTTTCCATACATTCTGATAATAGCATTAGATAGCATCATGATATTCATTTTTTCTAGTGAAAGCATGAATACAATTGCCATGGCATAGAGCTTGAGTACATATGAGAATAGTGATAAAGGTGGTTCTGTTCGGCCTCTGCTGCATTTTCTCTACAACCTGAACAGCCTCCCTAAGATGCCCAGCTTGGGAATAAACTGCAATCATCGTAATCCAATATAACATATTCCGTATACCAACCTATTTTGTCAAAAACTTTTCGCGCATCTTCCGGACTCCCACATTTGGCATACGTTCCCACAAGAAAGGTACCACAAAAACATCTTGCTCTAGCCCATTCATGCCTGCCTTCTAATAGAGCTCTTAAATTACCACATTCATGCAGTAGATTGGAATAAATTTAATACCTATAGGGTCCAATCCTTTGTGTAAATGATATAGTGCTCCGTTCAATTCTTTTTGTCTTCCCAGCACGCTCTTAGAAAATTATTGCTGGGCAGGATGAGAAATCATCTGACCATCATTCCTAAGAAAGAGTTGTTGCTCCTTGATACCTGAATTCATAAAGCCATGCAAACAACGTAAAATTGAACCCAAAGCCGCAAAAAACCAAGACACGCCTTCTTTGAACCCAAAGCCCCAAAAACCAAGCAGCAGAGAAGACCAAATTATGCAAAATTTAATCTTGTCATGCTGTTGCATAAGCTGTGAATAGCAAAGTGTGATGCAAATCTGATGTTGGCTTTGTAACACAAGCTTGTATAGGCTATGGTGAAAAATGTTGCAAGCATCAAGGATGCTAACAAAATTTTGCCCTGCCAGAGCATATAATTCCATCTTCATATGCCCACAAAACAAGGAGCATACCACTACGACCATAAGCAGAAATCATGGTGAAGAAACTGTCATACCTGTTCTAGAGATCCATCTTGACAGTAAACTGAAAGAATCGCATTCCAAAAGACATTTATTGCCTCCAATATTTGTCCCAATTGGATATATCTTGTCCATGGTATTCCATGAAGACATGCAAAGTTCTGGCATCTTCTCAAAGCAGCCAAATGCCTCTTCTGAAAGAAGTCAAAGCAAAATGCAGGTCTATTTGATACAAAGAAACAATTCAAAGCTCTCCAATTTCAGATAAATGGAACAACCAGAATGCAAAAGAAAGCTACAAATTCATGTTCTCTCTGCACTTGCATAATGGATTTGATTTAATTATATGGAAATAGAGCCAGAAGATAAAACAACCAAACCAAATCGATATTTTATTGAAGTCCCAAACCGAAACCAACCGAGGCATAACCGTTTCGAATTTTCTTGAATTTCCCTAGCCATCAATGGAATCAAAGGATTGAAAGCATATTCTCCTGCACAAAAGTCCCACCTGACTGCAATATGGATAGCCTCATAGTGCACGAAGGCCCGGACTCGCGTTTGTGCAAAAGTGCCAAAAAAAAGTATCTTTAAAACATTGAGTTGAATAATCCCAGAATTTTACAAGCACTAAACAATATCACCAACTGCGCAGCTGATCTGCTTCCTTGAGGTAGGCAGCATGAGACCGATCTGCAGTGTTTGAGTACATAAATGGTATTAAAGTTGAAATTGTACAAGCATTGAGCTCCCTGCAGCGTAATGGAGGCTTAGAACTTTAAAGGCTTTACAAATATTAAGCCCAGATTTAGATTTGTATTGACTGGTCAATTATAGTGTTAAACAGAATACAAAAGACAATGTACAGGGAAGTTTTGGGGTTGAGATCAACAATGTACACCCAAAACAGTTATCTATTAGTCAATAACATAGTTGTTGGCAAGAAAAGTTGGCCAAGTAATCCTTTAGTCAAGTGTCATTCTCCTATTTCTATAAGAGTTTCTCCAGATTCCCAATATTTCCTCGGTGCATAGGATTCCACAGATTTTGGAATTAATTTGGTAGAGAAGCAAGCTATAGATACTCGTGTAGAAATAGACATTCTAGGCAGCTACAAGACCTCAGCTTGTATTTACGAGCTCTTCGTTTATGATATGCTAAGCCTTCTGTTTCTGCTCCATCCATTGAAGAGGGTACATTCTGCACTTCTGCCTTGTTCCTCACTGAATAATTTTCTATTTAACTGCCACACCTATACAAATAATATCAAGTCTTGAATACGTTACCTTGTTGAGGTCATCCAACTAATATGCCAATCAGCAAAAGACATGCTACTCTCGTTTAACAAGGTGCACAAGGAATAAACTGGGTCTGGAAATATGCTCCAGCATACTTGCAAGACACTTGAGCATCTTGAAAGTTCTTATCAAATCATATCCAATCTCACCAAATCCTAATGATAATCTCCAATTGAGATAATATAAGGGGCTAGATCTAGATAACTTCAACAAGCCTGACAATTAAAGGCATAAAAAACTGATAATCATAACCATTAAGCACTGAATTACCTAATACTTGATTTTCCAATTTACGGTACAATTTTCCCTAAAAGCAGTGCCCTGCAGCAAAGATTTAGCAACATGAAAAATGATCTCTTTAGCTTAGTGCCCAAAATATAGAGATCCTTACATAAAGCTCTTGAATCGTGCAACTCATTTTTTAATGTGGTCTTTAAGCAGCTCGATCAAGAGTATTGTGATGCTCAAGCATCACCCAACTTCTTGCAGCCAACATAAATGTGCTCCAGCATTTAGAAGCTCTCTCCAAAATTACTAAGCAGCAAGAGATCAAGCTGAGCAAATTTCTCTCACTTTCTCTATCACAGATGGTTCTGATGCCATTAGAGTTCCAGAAAATCACTATCATAACGAACTGAGATAACAAACAAGGAAACTAAAGAAAGTGGAGCCTAGAAGCCCGCTAACCAAAGCAAACAAAAACCGATCACATACAATTTTACGTGGTCGAGGTTATCCATGCCTCAAACCTCTAACATCTTTCTGCAGCAGAGCTACCCCATATTACTGATTCAAGGGACATACATACCCCCGAATGCTCTATTCGTAATCAAGGGACATACCCCTGAATGCTCTATTCGTAAGAAGCATGCAGACAATCATTATGTTGACCATAGGACCCATTCCGTTCGGAACATTGTACCTATAGAATTCTTCTCCATAGCCAAGCATATCAAGGTTTATCTAATGAATGGAACTTTTGTAAAGATTTATCTCAACTTGTGACTCTCTTTCTTTCTTGGGCATCTACCTTATGGATCATGTTTCGTTTTCAAATGTTCTGCTCTAACAATCCAATGACATGCATCCCACCTTCTTAGATTCAGATAAGGTAAGCAAAGTATCCGCAACTATGACAATCAAAGAAGTCCAGAACCAGAAAACCATATTAAAACACATTACCACCATATTACTTTCTGGCCATTTTGTCCATTACAGGAAATCTCGTAAAGATCTATTCACGAAACCCATGCTCCTCAAAGACCACACCATAGGGATTGTCAGCACATCTAGTGGAAGTGAGAATATCTTAGCAGGTTAGCAGATCTACGTTTTGAGTTAATTCTACTCTGAGCTGCCCTTTTACTCTCCCTGGTTGCCTTCTTTCACACTCTATATTCTTCTCTAGCCATCCTTTGCACAGCTTTTGAATGCTCTGAACTCCATTATCGAACAAAGGCAGAACCTTAATTTAGTGAAGGCCGGAACAGATAAGGCAATGAATGACTTATACACCTTTGACACAGTTTAACCGACGCTTAAAGGATGTAAAAACTCTGTTCTTTACAAAAAAAAATATTCAAGGCTTGAAAGCTTATTTGGTACAACTTTAAAGCTTACCCGAAGAGAGCTCGCAATTCTAGTTAAGATTAATTTGTAGGCCGGAGCCAGAGGCCGGCCTTCCAGAAATTTTCCTGGCTCCCGTGAGGAAGCCGAGGAAGGGGTTTGGAAATAGTTTTCAACCAGCAATTGACGCGTCTCGGATAAACCTCACTAACTGCGTCATTGCCCCAAGCGCAAAGATGAAGAATACTTCCCAACATACCTCTCTATATACTTCGTTTCCTACCCTTTTTTCCCGTCAATGCCTGTGGGATATTCAATCGCACAAACTGCACAACGCCGGATCTTTTTCCCATCGATGCCTGTGGGATATTCAACCCCAAAATGCACAAAGCCGGATCGTGAAGAACTGTCGTAGACTCTAGTGAAATTATAGTCATCTCTTACCGCATTTGCTTGAATCTTTGATTCTATTCTGCTTTTCTTTTCGTCGTAGGGGCGATTTTGTATAAGAGAATGGCCCTCCAGGCCATTTTCTGGGCATGGAAAAGCGGCTGACGCCGGAGGCGGAGGCAGCTTTGACATGCCCAGAAAATGGCATGGAGGGCCATTCTATTAACGTGAAATCCGGGCAGGCTGCATTCAGCCGTTCATCTGTGTGGCTTGGACGATTGGGATTGACTTCTTGCAGAACAGAGAGTAGGTTCAGAACAGAAAAACAGAACATCTCAAAAAAAAAAGAACGTCGACCAACAAACGCGACAGGCGATGTCCACAAAAAGAATTTTTGCCACGTGTCAGCTTCACACTGGCGGATAAGGCTGAATGCAGCCTGCCCGGATTTTACGTAATCTTTAACCGTACATGTGCATTGCATAGTGAAGGGTTTTCAGTTTGTATCTTACGAGCTCTTACCTAAGTGTATTGATTAGTGATGATTAATAATGTGTTGTACTAGATCAATGTGCCCCTGTTGAAATGGCAATAGTCCCACTGATGGTTTCCACTTTACCCATGGATTCGAGTGAAATTCATTATTGGCATGCAATATACAATAGTGTTCAAACTTGTAGTTCCATAGAACTTTGTGTTGATGTGGCCTCATATAAAACTCTATCTTGAAGATCATCAACTCTTGAAGTTTAAGGGCATTTGTGTCAATTTTGAAGTCTAGAAGCATTTGGGTTGGGATGCAATTTGCACTCAACCCAACCTGTCTCTACTTATTCATTGAACTTGTTATATCCTATAGTAATTGTTCATCATATCTAGGAGCAACTATATATTGCAATTTATATTTCTGAATATATAAATCAAATTATTCATACAACTTCCAATTGAAGTCTAACTTCCATGCTCTTCATATCTAGCTTTTAATAATAGTTCTTCCAGCTGGTATTAGAAAAGAAAACGGTGCGCCAATGTTTTGTATACGCTATAGTTCAAATATAGTTTTTGGATACATGGGTTTTTTGGTTAGTTTCAAAAACAAATAGCTCTTCATATCTAGCTTTATAGTTCTTCCAGCTGGTATTAGAAAAAAAAAATAAAAACAGTGAGCCATGTTTTGGATATGCTATAGTTCAAATATGGTTTTTAGATATATGGTTTTCTAGTTGGTTTCAAAAACAAACAGGGCGTGATGCATGAAGGGTTGCCCTCCAGGCCAGTCGTCGTGGGTATATTTGCATGCTTTTTTCTTTTCATCTCATTTTGGTGGGGGTGTGCTGTCATGGTACTTGTGTATGGTCTTTGCCATTTTAAACGTATCCAGAAATCATTGCACTCCATGGCATGGCATTGTGAATCGATAAACTAACAAATTTTTGTGCATCTATCAAGTTCCCACATTTAGCATACATGCCAACAAGAGTAGTTCTTGAAGGACCCCTTCCAACTGGAGATGATTTTGAGAACCAACTTCTTGGATAAGCCTTCCATATCTTATAGCCCCTGCAAGAAGACATGATTTAAGAACTTGACCAGCAATGACAACGTTCCATGTATACTAGACCAAATTTACAACCTCGCTACTGCTTGAGATGTACAAGACATGATTCGTGATTTTTTCTTTTGGTGCAATCCTGCGCGTGCCAAGCCTAATAAACTTTGTAGAACTTTAAGAATGAAGCACAAGAAACAAGAGAATCCTATCTCAAAGCTTGCCAATTGTATAATGGTTGTCAAATAATCTAGTAAATGCATGTAAGCGCATCCGTGCCCCAATGCATGAAAAACACATGACCCAATGCCTCTTGTTTAATTTTTAGATCACAAAAAGATCGTCCTTGAATTGTTTGCACCTTAACAGATCTCAAATGTAAGCTCTTATATTATCTCTGCAACATTCAAAGTACTATTGCGTAAAGGCAATATAATACCTTATTCTATTCTATGTGCAAATATCTACATCAACTTTATCTACTCTCATAACAAATTCACGCTTTACATCCTCTGCCTGCTTGAAATCCTTGGCAAAGAAATGACACTTTTTCTCTACCTCTTGTAAGAAGTCTTCGCGGTTCAAAACCTTCATACTGTTGGAATGTATTTAAAATACGTCTATGCAATCTTAGCCCTTGTGTATTGCTAGCCCATTGTCTATTGGTAGCTTATGAAGCTTAAAAACATTATTAAAAGCTAAAAGGGCCTTTTGGCTTTTAGCCCTTCATTTTATATAAGCGCATGCTCCCTCCCTCCTTCCCACCGTCCCTCATGAATAATACATTGGCTTTGGTGCGGTCACATGTCCAGTTGGATGCTGCCTAGTGGCGCGACGTTAAAAACTCCTCTCTCTCTCTCTCTAAATCTTAGAATTTTGGGGCCACCAGAGGGTGGCCAGATTTATATTGGCACCTACGAAGAACCCTAGTTTGTGAACAAGAAGCGCGTCAAACAACACCAGTACTTTGTGACAGATATCCTTATTGCAGAGTTCCACTTAAGGGGCAAGATTAGATCTACGGTTCTCCTTGCCATCTCATCCGGGAAAGAAGTTCATCAGGCATCGGACCCAGTGATGTGGAGGTTGTTGGATGTGGATGCTCCACCTTGATTGAGAGACACACCTGGCTCACACGCTCCATGTTCAGAGAATCTCAACACAATTTTTCAGTCAGTACGACGAAAAGTTATGCTTTTATTTCCTACTTTTCATTGACATCTGGCTGCATGTATAATTCCAGGTGTCCACATATTCTTTGATAACCATGACATTAAACCCATCAATACCTTGTGACATGATAATATTTCAACATAAGTTGATAACCACCATTTCACTATTTTGAATTTATTCCTCATTTCATTTTTTTTTTTTGATCGGGTTTTTAACCTATGTTTTGGTCAAGATTTTGCATCCTGGGCATTTTTTGTATATGAATTGGGGGCCATATTGTACCATTTTTTATGTGTGTTGAAAAAGGAAGACAA
>JAANSK020244787.1:0-13916 GCA_011763485.2 Isoetes engelmannii
CTTCCATCTTACCTTTGAAGCTCCTCCTTTGACCTTCTGAGCTCCTCATGCGCCAGCCTATCCTCGGATATATCACGACACGCTGAAAAAACATCACTTGCTGTCCAGTTGAGCCACTTATATATGCCTGTTGCGTCCATATAATTTGCACCATCCACCTGGATAATTAGAATTGGAAGTAAGGCATTGATGAAATTTAGCTAAGGAATGACATAATACAGAGGATGGGTGCTGTGCCGTTCTGTTTATGTCCCTCCATTTGTTCAGTCTTTGAATTCCCTGACATCCGCAGAGGGGCACCTTTTTCATATTCAATTCCACTCTTTCAGACTCCTGATTTAATACTCTACTAACATCAGAATGATATACAAAAGCACTTCAGTAGACACAAGCTGCAGCCAAGGGCCACGTTAGGGGCATAATGGATGATCTTTTGGCTTTCAATTCAAGCGAGCTTTATAGCTGGATCGGTTTTTTTCATCAGGATACCTTGCTTGATTCTAGTTCTTTCAGATCCATTGCGTTAGTAAATGGAACTCAAAGATTCCAAACAATTGTCCTTGCTTCCATCCAAATTTTGTTCTCGAGCAGTTGTCTGGCAGTAAAGCTTTTTTACTTGTTCTTCATTTTCATCTAAGATTAACGTTTCTAATCCTGCTGAAGGGCCAAAGTTTCAGAAGAACAGATTTATCTGCTAGAAGTTCACCTCAAAGCAAGCATTTTGAGGGAGACAGAATAAAATTAGAGACATAACTTGTGGGCATTTGCTGGTCCAAGAGTCTCCAACCATCAAAAGTTACTACAACTGGCATTTCCTTGTATTGTTCTTTTGAGGTTCATGAAGAGTCAGAATTACAATATTAAGAACATGCTCTCACCTTGAAGCCAGATTTGCAACGGATCCGGTTAATCAAGCTAACGATAGGTTTCCCATCCCTTAGTTGAACAAATTCATCTTCTGTGGACTTCCGATCGTCTGGATGAATAAATTCAAGCCATGGTGTTGATTTGAATTCTTCCATTTCATACCTGGGATATAGAAGACATTATAAGTTTCATTGTACATCCCAGAACAACACATACATGCTACACAAGAAAAGTTTGCAGGCACGCAAGCTGTATGATTAAATAATTTAGAAACTTTTGACATCTTTTGATAAAACTCACCCCAAAAAGGATGGAAAAGCAGGGCTCACTTTCGTGAAATACTTGCCATCAGCACTCCATTCAGTAAGGAATTCATGTGGAAGTAACCAGTACTTCCAATAGTTACTCTCTATGATTTTCCGATCGTGGGTGTCAACCCTCCACCCAACAAATCCAAGGAAGTTTCCTGCAGAAGAGAATCTTGCTTTTACCACATCCATCACCCATCTGTATTCGTCTTGAGAAACCTGAATGATAAGATTCTCTACTCAAAAAATCCTCAATTTTTCAAATCACTCAACCAAAATGCCCTTGAAAGGGAGAAACTTAAAATGTACGAAGGCACAAGATAACACTTTCAGCTTTAAAATATTAGCTTGAGCTTACCTAATAGAAAAACCACAAGGACAAAATGGAACAATACTTTAAGGAAGGTACAGCCTGCGCGGTAATTTCTTGCTATGGCAGAGATTTTATAAATAAAAATCTTACAAGCATCCAACAATTCTCTTTACATGTCTAAAAGGAGGTAACTGCTCTTGATTGCATATGCTACTGCTCGGCTACAATCCAAACATTTTTGAAAAACTTCATCCCCCTTAGATATATGAGCACTTTGCATCAAATTTGTCCCAGGCTTAGTGAAGAGGTAAATGAGTCTTTATTGAATTAATTGTGTTTGTAAACGATTGCAGAGTCTCATGATTACTTAACTTGCACTTCAAACAAAAGTATGGATGCATCGAACATTTTAAGATGCAGCATTTATAGAAGTTGCCATTATATCCTGATGCAATATTGAGTACCTTCAGACGGTATTCTATTTGGAATGGACCCTTTCCATTATTCGCAAGATTAATGACCTCCATGCAGTTAGGCAAATCATCTGGATGAACACCTGCCTTCCATCCCTCACCATACACACATTGTAAGGAGGATTCCACAAGATCTAACCAGCCGAAGCCATCCTTCAGCTGAAATAAGGATGCATCCTTTCCACATATCCATGCGGCCGCCGGAAATCTTCCGTCCAATGATCCATTGTCTTGCACAATAACTGCTTTTAGTTTGGCCCTTGCCAATTCAGCTCTTTGTGGGGATAAAAGTGAACGTTCTAAAGGCATGGGACTGGTGCTTTTGTCTACTGAACGATGATCTTCAATCATGCCCTCCAAGTCCAACTCAAGCCTTCTAGAACTAATTATTATGGGACTTTTATTATACGGGCTTCTCGGGCTGTCCGCGCTAGAAAATGATCCTTTCTTTGAACCAACTAACAAAGGTGACATTCTTCCACTGAAGGAAGGGCTCTGGATCATAGAGCAAGGTGTACAGACTGATGATACTCTTGACGCCGAGGAAGATTCATCAGATTCAGAATGTGGAGAGATTGGTGGTGGGGTTAGAGAATCTGAATTATCATCACCATCTTCCTTTCCTGGAAACATGTGCAATGCTCTCAATCCTCTAGTGAGCCATTCGAAAACCCTGGTTTCTGCTCTACTGCATCTACATGTCACTGTCCCCTGTAAGGGTTGGAGGGGCTTTCTCAATTTCTGTGCTTCCTGGTTACTTACCCAACCATCCAGCTTACTTTCTAGGGCATGAATCCGTAACCTTGAACACAGCATCCGCTTAACAACATTTAAAATCTTTTGAAGCCGATTGAAACAGTCTTCAACAAGAGTTGTTTTGTCCACTCTCCCCATTATGTAACCAAGCATGAAAGCCATTGGAATGACAACAGAAAAGGGTGTTACCTGATTCTCCGTGATAATTTCTGGCATGATTTGGGGCTTTGAAAGGCACGAATGCAGGTTGCCTTCCGAACAGTTCATGGTTTTCTGATCAATAAAGGAAATGCTCAAATTTGCACATACTTGGTACCAGAATGGATTGAACTTGATTGGTTCCTTGATTGATCCTTAAGCCCATCAAAACTCGGACTTATGGTAGTTATTTTCGTTTGTACTCCAGGAAGAGGAAAAAAATGTCCATTCGTCTTCGTTCACCTTGGTTCTACGCGTTTCGTAAGTGAGGGCATGCATGCTGGTATCACGATGATGACGTGGCAATGCAAGTGCAGTGAACCTAAAAATTACGTGCTTTAAGCTTGGTTTTGGGAAATTTTGAATTATGACCAGTTAATTTGTAAATTGTACCTACAAATTCATTCATTCGTTCATTCCTTATAATCGTTCATTCTTAGCCGTTGATGGATGGAATATTCTCTCCATCATCCTAGACCATCATGCTATGATTTGGGGTCAATGGTCCTCAAGTCAATGGTTTCTGTCAGATTGACTTGGCAATTACACACCACAGACAGCCAACACATATTATTGAGTTGCATAAACCAAAAACATAAAACCTGAAGATGAACATTGATTCATATGCGCTGTGTAACAACATGAGACAGATCATGAACTACAACAAGAACCACAGCATATATGTTGTCTCAAAAATCGAAACCCAACACATGGGTCATTCAAACAGTCATGCCACAAGCCAGCCGATCCATTGAATAAGAGGATCACATCATATGAGATGTGTTACACTAGATAAAACAAAGCTTTTATTCACTACAAGAGAACAGTGATTTATTGTCACTTTTTTGTCACTAAAATAATGTGCCAAAAAACTGATACAAAAGTGGCAATAACAATGACACAAATGGTGACAATAAATGTGACAATAAAGTAACGCAATAGTGATCACAGGTGATTCAAGAACATAAGATCACAGTTGGCCTGCACATTAAACAGGACTGCTGCCACATAATAGATTAAGCATGGGAACAACCGTCATAGAAATTTATGCACACCATTTGTGCTATTGCACATGAACATTGATTGACAACAAGTTCGTTTAACATGCTGATACAACGTCAAAAATTCCACAGAAGATTTACAGGGATATTCCTGAAGCACAGGCAGACCTACTGCCCACATCCCTCTACCACGTATCCCAATAACACATTCATAAATAATAGCACACGAACATGAACAAGTATGCCATAGCAGGCTGTCACAGATGTGACAGACAATCAAATGTTGAACCCATAAACACATTTATTGATAAGAATGTAAACACAAGTTGATGCATCCTCTGAATTGCAGAGGCTTCCCCTTCAACATTTGCAAAACTCTTGTGCAAATACACAACCCCATTCATTTAACAATACAACAACAACACATGTGATGCACATCAAACACAGCTGCTGTGTGTAAATACACAATCCCATTCATTAAATAACAGACCAACAACACATGTGTTGCATGAAAATGGAAAGAGGAAAACTTGATGTGTCAGAGCTGCTACAACATGCTTGCCTCCCTATTCTTTAAAATACCAAGCCCATTCAAGCAGGAAAAGGAGGAGGTCTTGTAAAGAAAAAAAAATGGAGCAAACAAACCCATCACCCAAGAAGAAGAACCAAAATAAGCTTCTCGCTATGGCATTTGGCAAAATCCTTACACTCTCCTTTTCAACAAAAACTGCAGATGCCATAGCCTGGCTCCAGAATCAGGCAGCTTCAATAGTGCTCTGTTCGACCCAAAAACTTCCAAAAATAACCCTAAAAAAAGCCTTGAATCATGCAAACCCCAAACTCTAACATCAACAAAATACATTTTAGGGATATGAATACCCCGCTAAACCATGCCAAATCATATGTAATACCCTTGCTTTTCAACAATTGCAGAAGTAAATTCCTACAATGTTGAAAATAACTGAAACATTGAACCACCTACAAAGCTCAAAGTAACTAATACAAAGCAAGCACGGGGGACTGGTCTAGGTTGAATGGGTCTAAAATATGGCAATTAAAATATGTACAATACTTAAATCATAGGCTACACCACTGCCAAAACACCCTCCGCCATAAGAAACATATTAGGGAACCGACGCGTGGAGGAGTTTCCTTCGGGGAAACTTCCCGGCGGCGCCGCCCATGAGCGGTGGAGCCGGGAATGGTGCACTGCCAGGAGTTTGTGACGTTCCTCGTGAATGTATGTATAAATATGTATATTCTACGGCCACGTCACTATACAAGTCGTCCTAGACGACCTGTATAATAGGTATCAGACCATACCTAGATGGGATGCGCACAAGTTATTTACATAACTTATGCAACCTAAGGTATGGGATACCATTTTCCACATGGGCATCCACCTCATGAAGGTGTATTGCCACATGGCAGTGTCGGATTGGAGCGAAAGTGTGTTGGCCATAACCTAACTATTTATAGCCAACGCTAATCCTAAACACACTTTTTTGCTCACCCCTCTGCCGAAATCTTGAATCGTCGCGAGAGCTCCGATTCAGGAATCGTTCGCGACAAGAGTGTGTCCTGGAGCGGAGGCAAGGGAGATAGCACAGTAGCGTGGGGAGCACTTGCATCCGAGAATCTAGGAAGTATGGAGACGCTAGGAGCAGGAGGAAGTTCTTCGGGAACAAGTATTTCGAGTAGATAGCTGGCTAACTCATCTAGAATCTAGTATTCCAGTTGAATTAGCATGTTGTTTCGCCAGTAGAACTTTCCTAGATCCTAGTTACAAATTTGAACCCTAACTCTTAGTTAGATTGTTTGATTAGGATTAGATGATTATTTTATCTTGTTATCAAATTATGGATGGATATTGGTTGATCTATTGTTCGAACCTCTTGTGTATTGGGAAGGGGGGTAGAGACTTAAAAGCCTATTGTAGTATGCTTCTAGTTTAGCTCATTTAATTCCCATTATATTTCGGCATGTGCATATAGCCCAACAGGCTGGCGGGACTATGAGGAGACTGAGTCCGAATAACGTGGTAAGGTGATGAACGGAGGGATGGGATCCTGCTGGGCATGGCTACATGGGTCCTCTTGTGCATTAGGCTTATACTCCGTCACTTTGTGCAGGCCAAGTATGGGTTCGACACTCTCCGAGTCAGGTGCCGCCCTGACTCGCCTATTATCAGGTGTCGTCCTGGTAGGTATAAGATGGAGTAAGTCGAGTATGGGCGTGTGCCGTCACGACCCTCTAGTCGTCTGGGATTCATCTTACCATGGAGGGTTACCCCCTCCTGCCTCATCGGACCAGGGAGATGCAACTTGGAATAGTCCCCTTGGGTGATTCCGGGAGATTACGTATCTGGAAGGCTACAGTCACCTCCGAGTACGGTCTAGCCTATCTGCATAGTATGCACAGGAGGGGCGGATGAGGTGGTCAACCCTTGCCATTGTCTATATGCCAGCACAAATCATTGCCATAACTCGGTCTGATCTATCTTGGAGCCCTTACCGTCAGTCACCTCCCTATGAGTCGGAGCCTGGGTAGGATCTCCCCATGTGTAGTATCAGATTGATGTATGATATGTTGTTTATGTTGATGGATGGATTATGCTACCCTTCGAGTAGTCTTATATGTTTATACGTATGTGCTTACATTTGTTTATGCTTCCGATGTATATGAACCCGTTGAGGAGGGGCAAATGACACCTTCATTCATCGGCTCACATTCTTGTCCATTCCAGGGCTTGAGTTTGATGAAGGGCCCATTCGATGGTCAGACCATCCGATGGGGGATTCTCGGCGACGTATGCGATGGGGCATCGTATATGGAGCAGGGAGCATCACAATGGTATGAGAGCATGATCTTCATAGACCAAGATGAAGCACTGACCATAACCCTAGCTAGATAACTAATTGGCCTAGTGGAAAAATTGGAACGGGAGTTCCCATTTTTTAGCCTCGCTAGATGGAGGAAATTTTTTTTCCCACAATGGTCATAGTTAAGTAAGTTAGTGTTTAGGTTATAGAAATTCAAAGTTGCAAGGCCAAAAGAACTTTCTAGTAATTATGGTGTAAAATTATGCCTTCGCCTCATCGTTTTATTAGGATTTGCTCAAAAAATCATCCGATTTGGAGCTCTGAGTTGAAAACGGTGGGGGGGCGACATAATATCATACCATTAGAAATTTTTGAAAAATAAAGGTTATAATTAAAGTGGATTTTTATCATAAATACACCTAATTAATGGCACGTGTACCGAAAAATCATCCCCTTTAAAAGGGTCTTTTTTTTTTTTTTTGGCCCAAAATCGCTTTTTCCTCCTTAATTTGCAAATTTAGCACAGTTCTTCGGATTAACGAACCAACTTTTGCCTTAATCACCAATGGCCTGAATGAAGAGCACGGCGAGGAAGGTGGGTCGCGATGGTCAAAGGCTCGACGCCCGACCCATAGCAGGCACAAGCAAATTCCAGCAGCGAAGAGGCCACGTGGGGGAGACGGACCAAGCACGCCACTGGGACCTGAATCCTCGGATAGCAATTACGAAGATATGGAGTCGAGCCAATCACAATATGAAGACTCCCAGGAACCCGAAGTTGAGGAGTCAACTGTTGAAGAGGAGGAGCAAGAAGAGCCCCAACATATTCAGAGGAAGCTGAAGGGGAAAGCACCCGTGGTGCAGAGCTCCGAGGTGAGGCCCGAACCAACACGGTCTAGGAGGAAGAACGTCGGGATCACGATCGGGAGGAGCGCAGCCGAAGAACGGGAAGAGCAGGAGGAGATGAAGCAGAGGCAGGATGAGGAAGAAGAACCAGCAGAGGAGGAGAGACCACCTTATCCGGTTTGGCCCAAGCCGCCGAAGTCGAACAAGATTTATAAGGCGGGGGAAAGATCGTTCAAATTGAAGAGGGATGTTGTCTACGCCAAGAAATTGGCAATTTATAATGAATACCTACGCCGGTGGATGGCATACCATGAATTGTATAGGCAACAAAGGCGTCAGAGATTTGTAATTGGAGGGAGGCCGGGGGCAGCACAACCGAGGAAGCCACCACCACGACCAAAGAAACCGAAGATGAGACGTTTTGGGCCGAACTCCGTGCATAGCAGAGTCTTACGGGAGACTCGGCACTTTCAGGAGTGCACAAATTTGTTGATCCGATGGTTACCGTCCGAGAGGCTGCTACGGGAAGTCATCCAAGAATTCAAGACGGACTTCCGAGTTACCCCGGGAATGGTAAGGGTAGCACAAGAAGCAACAGAGGCAGAATTGTCAGGCTCTTCAAGGAAGAAACTTTGTGTGTTATCCATGCTAAAAGAGTAACGGTCATGCCCAAAGATATGGCCCGAAGGATCAGGAGAGACAGAGCAATTGTTAACTTTTTATGATAAAACTGTGAAAAAATTGTGTGAATTTTGTTAAGAAAAAATTTCTTGTTGAAATTTTGATTAAAAGTGGACTTGTATGTAAGCAAATTGAGGAAGTACAAAAGCACTTCATGAGTAGATTGTGTATAATTAATAACTATAATTGTTAAAACATTAAAAAAAAAGTTATAGAGGCGAAAATAGGGCAGTGATGGCACAACGCGCCAAACGCCTCTGCAACAATCACGCAAGGCCCATCTGCGCGACATGGCATCACTCGACACATTTGGGAAGGAAAAAAATAAATTTAAGCTAAAGTTTTTTGCTAACTAGTCTAGATATGAGGAATCTAACATGTTTGCAGAAGAAAATTATGCGATCGGAGCAATCATTAAGGCGCAAGGGGTGCAGTGATGCACACTGCGCCAAACGCCTCTACAACAACCTCGCAAGGGCCCATCCACGCGGTGTGGCATCACTCAAAAAGAGATTTTTCTAAAAAGCCCCAATTTGAAGGGGAAAACTTGCTAGCTACCTTTTTTGCCTTGAATTGATTAATCTAGTACTTCAAATTGACCAATTAGGAGCCATATTCACCTAGATTCTAGATCCTTAGAAATCTTAAGGGGGGGAGGAGCATGCACTTCGAGGAATCTGACGTGTCAGGGTAATTATGAAGGTGTCAGGAGATGAATCTAGAAGCCAGTATATAAACATAACTTAGGATCATTCTTGACTCACCTAGTTCCTCCCAAGCTTCCACCAAACCGAACTTCCTACCTATATCAGATCTCATCTCAATTTCTTTTGCATCAACTATGGCTCCTCCAACCAATTTTGTGTTGTCGTATGATGATTCAGACCATGCACGACAAGCATCTATTGATGATATCTATAGAGTCTTCACCCATCGATTCGATCTGCGAGAAACCTTATCTAGAACATCCTTCTATGCAGGTATCCTTGCAGAGTTCAAGGAGAAGGTTCGACCACAACTGGTACTCTTACCCCCAAGAGATGGAGATTGGGTTTCCTTAACAGGGTTAACAGACGCTGGGGAGTACAGCAAGCATCAAGAATTCAATATGGCAATGGACCAGAATTATGCCAGATTATATGTCTTGTAAGGTGGATCGACCGAGGGTACTTGTCAACTGCAGTAGCATTAGCCATGTTCATGACCTTCAAGGAAGAGAATAGGGTAGGAGAGCCTTCATTCCAACCCCTCAACCCGGTACCATTAAATGTGAGGAGCAGTCAAAGCTTCATCCGTGAGCTTGATACTGTAGAATACATCATACGGGGAACAAGCAAGGGACACTTACACATTGAAAAAGATTACAAAGAACAACATGAAACTAAGGAAGAATAGGAACGCACCTTAGCAGAAAGAGCAAGGCAATGATACATGCAAGAGAACAAGCAACACCAATTCTAGAAAGCACACTTTCACCTCCTCTAGGAATAATGGCTCGCACTTCGGTAATCATTGAAGGTGAGGAGTATCTTTTTGCAAATGATATTCTCCAGATGCCATACTGCATCGAAGAGGAGCTTCGTATAGACGAACTCCTAGCACTGATTTCAACTCCTGAAGAGGATGACTTCGTCGACTTTTCAGTGAAAGACTTCTCCAGGCAAGTGGCAGAGCAGTACTTACACGAAGGGGAAACAATGTCAGATCTGCAAGCTTACCAACAAATCCGATATCAGGTGGTCCAAGAGCCAATCATTTCCGACGAAGAATTTCGAACAATACAGGCAAATCTTTACAAGCCAGGGAGAGGACCAAGAGTGCAGTCATGGATACCTATGGAAGGATCTTCAAGGCAAAGATCAGGTGCCAACCACATTGCACTTGACACAGCCATTTCGATGATGCGAGATCCTACTGGCATTGGAGACACATGGACATGCAGCTATGGGAAAAGGGTCAGGGAAAGGGAAAGCAAAGAAAGGATCAGAAAAGGAAGGGCACTCCGCTACTACCTATCAGCATTGACAAAAGGGCAGATAGTAGTATTCCATAAAGATTTCATCCCCAGGGGGGGGAGCGGTAGCACTGTTGTATGCGTTAACGGGCTTCGGCAGGCATGCCAAGCTGAGAGGGAATGCCGATCATATCGTTCTGATCAAGCGATCGCTAGCACTCTATTAATACTTGAATTTTGCATGACGTCATTTATGAGATGCAACACTAGCAGTGATGGCAGCAACAAAATCAGAACTTCCAGAACGTCAATTAGCTGTAGCCCTTGAAGGGAGATCAGAGTGCAACATTGGAAGGAGCATCCGCGGGGGCCTTACACTTGCAGAGGCTGAATGCTACAACGACCCCCGACGAAGACGATGGTTGCCCCTTCTTCTTTTCCTATCTTCTGTTTCTATAATATTGTTATGTTTTCCTTATTATCTTGTATTTCTGATTGCACTCAGTATGCTCATAACAATGGGTTTTTTCATAACCTCTAAATGTATTATTTCCTGTTGTATTAAGGCCAACCGCTAAGATATTGTTATTCAAGATCTTTTGTCTTTAATGCAATTTTTTCTATAGCAACTTGCCCATGTGTATAACATCCATATAACGACCAAGGTGAACTAATGTGTGCAGCTAAAAACTTACGCAACACAGGAGACCATGAGGGACCTTTCAACTGGCAACCACAGAACCTCTTTGGCAGAGATCAAGAGCAGGAAGAGTTGACGCCCTATAAAATCAATCGACGTCTCATAAACATGAGGAGGCAGATGAACGAACTTGTCAACTTGGTCAACACCCTTGTTCCAAGGGGAAGAGCAGGGGCCACAAGCTCCCCCACAGGAACACCCTCAAAGGGATGGGCAGCAACAGGGCAATCAGGACGGGCAACAACCAGCATACACTGATGGACGTGCTAAGACAAAGGACGATAAGCACAACCATTCCTGGAACGTAGAACTCTAAGGAACGCATTTCGGAACGGGAACGCGTTCGGAACATCGTTCCCTGCAACTATGAAAAAAAGTCAAGCAATCTCAAAAGCAGAGTTGTACTTTAGATCTAGGTGTATTGCAATAAACCTTGCAAATGGCTTGGATGCAAATAAGAAATCGTTAAAACCATTGGAAAGCATTGAATACACGATGATGAATATATTAGAGATGAAGCAATCATTTACGTGGCATGCCCAAAGCAATAAACCCTTGAAAACATGGTGAAACGGATGAAAGCAGACAAATAAACCTTGCAGTCCATGAGAAATAAACCTTGCAGAAGGGGTTACGCAATGTTTTTCAAGCTTCTGACAGTGCAATGAAAAGAAAAGCTAGTGGGGCAAGATTTACCATGCTCAGGCCAGGTCTGAATCCAGCGATGGCAAGCAAGTTCAAAACAAGCAAAACTCTCTTTCACCCTCCAACGAAGCTATATCAAGTCTAAGACCAAGTTTTAAGATCAAGCTCTGTCTATGGTCGCATCTACACCAAAACATCCAAAAAAGACCACCGAAAGGAACATCGAAATCAAGTCTACTCCACCAAAATTTGCTTGTATAACAACAGATGCTCTATTTGACGGCCGGATTTCACCCTAACGACTTCAACCCCAACTCCAACATCGATGACAGAAGCCAGGACATCCCTTAACGCTCCCTAATGCAGCTGTTGAAATCACCTGGCCTGTCAAGAAAAGGGTTTATCCTTTTGGGCAACCAAAAAATTGTTGAATCCTTAATAATACGTTTATTAACAATCTCCATCAGCACTGATAATTGCTAGGAGGAGGACTGTTAGGCAAAATGGATTATCCGTGAATACAAGGTTGGGTGTTTTTCGAATGACATTTAAAGCTAGAATAACTCTAGATATGGAGTACATCATTTTACATATCAGAGATAGCTTCAACATATTTTCCAACATTGCCAATTGCTGCTTTTCCTGACAGTTGTGCAAAAAAAGCCAATGAATCGTCTATTTGAAAGCAATCAATAATGAAAATATTACCAAATACTACATGCTCATTGTATATTAAATAAAAAAGCATCCTTAGCATATCCAGCCTGCACATTTTTCACGTAATACATGTATTCCAAAAATGTGAAATAAACTGATTTTTACCTTGCATAGAACGCGTGCAAGATTTATCTTAATTGACGTTTCTTTGAATGCATGCTCTCTAGCTTTAGTTCCTGCCCTTATAGAGAGGGCAATTAGTGTGAGCTGGAAAGACACAACTGCAAGTTGTAATTCTTTTCGACATTCTGTGAGAATAGTCCCCTCAAGTTATGCATTTCATACTTTAGAGGAGACTGGGTAATGCTTTGTCCTAGTGCTACATACACCCGCAAATAAAATGTATTTTAACTGACATTCAAGTTGTGCATTCCATAATTTAAAGATGGCGCTGTAATGCCTTGCAAAAAATGGGGGAGTTTTTCACATTGTCAGTGCTGAAAATGCCCAAAACTGCTGATACCCAAGCGAAATGTTAAGAAATGGGCCGCTAGACCTCAAAATTGAGAAGACAATGTAAGATTTGGAATCAATGGTCAGAAATAGAACCGAAATATATGGAGTCAGTGGTAGTATTGACGGAACAGAGCAGCATCTCCAGAGTCGGCGGAAAACATCCATTCTTGCTCCTGTTGTGGCGGTTGAAGCATCTGTCAACGGTTCAATGGGTTGTCTTACCTCTACCATAGGACGCTCCAGATCAACAGAGGCCAACCCAGCTGACTCACCAAGAATAATGTAGAGTAGCAAAATATATTGTCAATCGGACGGTACAAAACAGATGATACCCTCAACCCAACATCAAAGCAAGGATTTGCCCTTCGGACAACCCAAAAGAGTTCCTATTCTAAACCCCATCCTCCACTTTTCTCCCAAATGCACTGCATTGTTGATGGGCTTTGCGGACTTGTGGTGTAACAAGTTGCAGAATAAGGAATTCGTATCTAAAATCTCGAAGTCCATGGTAGCCAATATTGGCAGAGGGTTCAAATCCTTGTTGAAAAGTTTTAGACGGTGCAGATTAGAGGCAAAGAAAAAAATTCTGACGGCGCTAGAGCGGCACCGCTTAGACTATTGGCAACAAAGATTACCAAAATAAACAAATAGCATAAAAACTAGGACTTTTGCCCTAGCAGTGGTTTATGTCATATTAACCACCGTTTAGTCTTATGAACCTACTTTAGAGGCAGCTTCATTGCAGTCGAGGGCTTCCAATTACCTTGCCAATATTAAATTGAGGGGAAAAAAAAAGTTCAAGCATAGTCATGTAACCTTAACAATTTGACCTCAAGTTTATAGCTGAAATCAAATCTCAGTCGTTGGTTGCAATGGTGTTACCCACCAGTAACATATTGAGAGCGCATACACATCTAATTTGGTATGCCAAATGGCCATAAACACCTAACTTGTTATGGAAACTCTTTGGACTCACTTTGTTAAGCTCTCTAATTACTTGTTTAAGGTGCATTAGACTAATCCGTACAATTAGCTAGTTTATCCCACTGCCTTGCGGCAGCCAAAGTGGAGGACACGTATAGGCTTTTTAAGTTCTACCACATCGAGGATCATCATCGTATACCCCTAGTAACCAACTCCCAAATATAAATGACATTGGCAAGGTTTGAACCCATAACC
>JAANSK020244798.1:0-13915 GCA_011763485.2 Isoetes engelmannii
GGGCCTAAAATAGGGAATCTTCAAGGAATATTCCTTTTGCTCCCGTTTCAAAGATTTGCTCCCGTTTAATACGCAATAGTGTTCCTTTTGAAAGTAAATGATATGGCAACCCAGTGCAGCAATCTGAGGGGCAAGAAACCTCATGCAGTAGGATTTGATATGAAGCTGTGGACTTTACCCCAAGTGCGCATGCCAAGAAAGTATTTTGTGTAGGAATTTGACATGTAAACAGTACAAGCAAATGTTCATATCATAATTGGAAATAGTGATATTGAAGAAGAAAAATTCCATCATGGACATTATGGTGATAGACATGAAACAATGGAAAAGATAACATGTGTGAAACGATGTCACATCTTGGAGATACAGGAATTGAAATATCATACAGATGATCACAGATGCTAGTTCAAGAACATACACAGCAACCTATGGGGAAGATCTGTGACTCTACATTGACTAGAGTGATTCACAGTTGCAAGATACATAAGAGAACCTAACAATGGAAAAGATAACATGTTTGAAACGATGTCACATCATGGAGATACAGGAATTGAAATATCATACAGATGATCACAGATGCTAGTTCAATAACATACACAGCAACCTATGGGGAAGATCTGTGACTCTACATTGACTAGAGTGATTCACAGTTGCAAGATACATAAGAGAACCTACGGTTTTATAAGAAAGTGCTGGTATTCGAAAATAACCTTAGGGTTTTTTTTATTAGCTGATTCCAAATTTAACATACATGTTTATAGGGCATGAGCCCAAAGTTTTCTGGAGGCAAGTTTGAAAAATAAAGCCACGATCGAATAGCATTGATCTGGATGTGTACAGAGGGAGAATGCTCTGGCAAAACCGTCGGACCATTTGTAAATAAAAACAAATAGTAGTATACAGTTGATTTAAGTAATAATAGACACAACATCTGTTCGGAAGTAAGGTCTCGATATGTAAGTGGGGTTTTTCTCTGAATCAATATTTCAGTGCTACAGTGAGTTAATAATTCCCATTGCTACAGTGTTTCTATATGATTTGTATTCAATGGTTTGTTAAATGTTAAGGGTGATGAAATTCAATATTGTATAGAAGATGAACTTGGGAATTTGTGTGTCTTAATACTGAAATAAGTTAAGTGCAAGGGGAATTATCTGTAGATAGAAGTGAAGGTTTTTGAATAAAAATTGTCTTGAACAAATAAACTCTAACACTGGTATCAGATCTGTGTCTGTGCAGACAACAATGTCTAGCAGGTTTGGTGCAGGATTACTTAATGTAATCAAGGTCTTCAAGGGAGATTCAGGGTTTCAAGTCTGGAAGGGGAAGATCAGACATATTCTCCAAGTTGAAGACTTATGGTAGTTGATTGAGCCTACTGAGGCTGAAACCAGTGTGGTGAATACTAAAAGAAATGTTGCATTGGCTGAAGGATCCTCTTCATCAAATGAAGGAGGAGGGCCCAGACAAGAGATGCTACTGCAACTTCAAGAGCAGCTAGCAATGCTAAAATTCGTGAAGCACAAGGTATAATAAAGAGCAAGGTAAGCTCTAGTATTGTGCTCAAGTTAAGGGGAATGAGTCCAAGAGAGATGTGGAACTGTATGTTGCTGACATATGAGGAAAAGACATCCTCACAGATTGATGTCTTGGAGAATGAATTGAGAAGGTTGAAATTCAATGAAAAGGATAACATCCGTCCAAGAGAGATGTGGAACTGTATGTTGCTGACATATGAGGAAAAGACATACATCCTCACAGATTGATGTCTTGGAGAATGAATTGAGAAGGCTGAAATTCAATGAAAAGGATAATATCCGTGATTTCTTTCAAGTTTTTGATAACATTATTGTTGACATTGAGGGTGCAGGAGTTCTATACTCCCAACAGCAGCAAGTATTGGCCATTTCATGTGCAGTAGCAAGTATGGGGAATATTTCAATCTTCATCAAAACTATAGCAAGAACAAGGATGGAGGCAGAAAGGATGTTGAAGACTGAGTTAACGCAGAATAAAGTGATGGGAGAGGATGAAGTCTCTCAGGTCCTCTTTGCAAAAGGAAAAGGGGTGTGTGTGTGTGTGTGTGTGTGTGTGTGTGAGAGAGAGAGAGAGAGAGAGAGAGAGAGAGAGAGAGAGCATTTTTTTACGTCATACCATTTTTTTGGCAACATCTATGTCTGCCAATCCTCTTGAAGAAGATCGTATGAAGGAGGTGCTCGAGCTGGTTCGGCGCCAGGTGGCAGAAAACATCCGGTGCACTATACTCATCCACCACCCTTCTTAGCACAAGGTACTTCAGAGTGGAAGGCTCGTTCAGTCCCTACACATGCGCCACTGTTGGGTAGCACCAAAGAACGTCAGAGTGGAAGAATCGTGCATTGCCATCCCTTACTTACACCCCTCTTTGAACAATGGAGCTCAGACAACAACTAAGCTACATTGCCCAGAGAGGAAAATAAAAAAAGATGGCAATTCGCGATCTTTCTAGTGACGGTGCCTGTACTCATTCGCCACCCTTCTTAGCACTAAGGTACTTCAGAGTGGAATGGCCCGTTCATTACCAACCCTTGTCTATACCCCTCTTTGAACAATGGGGCTCAGGTATAGTAACTAAGCTACATTGGCCAGAGAAGAATATAAAAAAGATGGGAATGCACGATGCTACTACTCATTCGCCCAAGTACGTCTGGTGGCTCAATCTAGTTTGACCGTGGAGCTCACATGGGAATGTAGCTACATGGTTAATGTTATGATAGGGTTTACGGAACCGCGTGGAGCTACTAGGCAGAAATGTCCATGGCCAACAAATTAGAGTGTTCAAAAATCTTGTTGCCTTCATATGCAACCTACCTCCATTAATCTCGAAGGTGAGAAATCTCCCAAATTCAAGTCAAAATGCTGTAAAAGGGTGCCCATCCATAGCAGCAATTAGTCGTTCACACGGTTGATGCTTAATGTAGATGGAGAAATCTTTGCCTCAATCTGACTTGGAACTAGGGATGTTCTCACCTCCGATGTTATTGCGGCACAACTTGCATAGGTTGGATTGTCCCCATCTTCAGAAGGAACGAGTTATGCTCCACCTCATCTATGGTGCCTTGTCATGTAGCAAAGCAATTAACTTAGCTACATTGACCCAAGGAGGCAGCCAAAGTGGGGTGGAATAGAGTTCGCCCTTTCTAAAGAAGGCAACAAGAGTTTCGAGCACTATATGAATTATATGTCATGGACAACATCAAACCTAATTAGTCGACACGTTTCCCTGGTGCCCACTTCCTGGCATTTTAGTGGGCCAACTTCTTGACATTTTAGAGTCAATCACAATCTTGATTATAGAAAGATTCTCATTCTATAATATCAACAGTCTTAATGGTTCAAATCCGAGTGTTCGCAAAATATTGTACATCACCATTCAAATAGATCGTTGGTATATGTTCACACGCCAAACAGAAAGTCGTCCGCCACGGCATCGTTCACCCAATCATATGGTTGCACCGGAGCGGTGTCTGGATCTTTGTCACCATCGGGCCATGGAGTCGGAGGCAGGTACTGATTAATGTCAATAACTTCTTCGCCTTGCCGGGGCTCTTCGACGTTCCTCCAAAGGTCCATCTCACCCTGGTTTCGAAAAGTATGCATGAATCCATCCCTTTTGCGGGCGACCAGATCCGATAGTGGAGGCATGCGGTCATGCATATTTAGTATGGCATACTGAAGCTTGGGTATAATATACCCATCATCGACTGGGCGGAACCTATTGCTCAACATCCAATCTAGCAAACACCACAGATGCAATCAATGTTCGCATCCAAGTGTATACCAGCCAGGTTTGAGCTAGTGTTTGGCCACATAGTGCACGATCTCTATGGTCCCCATTCCTTATCTCCTCCCACTGGCTGTCATACAGGTATTCGCGTGGTAAGTGTGAATGGCTTTGTTCCTTTGAAACTCTAAGCGGGTTGGAGTTCAAAGTCTTGGTCAAATTGCATATGTACTCATTATTAACCCTCAAGACATCATTTTCTCTAGCCAGTGCTGCAAAATGATTCTTCCCGTCCGCTAGCTTTGCAGCCATCTGGTCATAAGCACCCACGATCTTTCAGACACACAAGCTCCTTCAAAAATGTCATGTTGTGAGCTCTCTCGTTCTTCAGTTGTGCTCTAAGATTCTCCTCTTCTGCTACTGCACCTGTCGAAGCAACCCCCGCCAGTTCCAGGAGTTTGATAGCATCGAGGACCAGATATGTGATGGTAATTGGTTCATCACCCGCCGCACTCTCAGAATCGCCCGCTGCCTTAACCTGCTTGCTGCTGCCATTGCCACTTCCTTGCCTCCACTTCCTGCTCGCGTAATTGTCGGGCACACCGTTCGTCAACTCGTAATACACTTGCTTCGCGAATGTCTGACTAAACTCATGGTTCTTCACCACATGGCCCTTCACCTGAATTCATCTCTCCAAGGAATGTGCTCGCACCTCGGGAACCTTGCATTCGTACGGTTTGAACTTGCCTAATGTTTTCGGAACCCAATCCAGCTTCCATTGTTTGATGTCTTGTTCATTTTTTATCTCTGTTGCATCTGCCCCTGCCGAGCAAGCACATGGGCCATACTCACAGGCGGCATTCCAGACTTCCGTGATTGTAGCACCATCTTTCCTAGAAACTTTCTCCATTGCTCTCAGTCTCAAGAGCTCTTTTAAATGCCGGTCGTTAGCTTTGGCATGTTATGTTGCTCTCTCCACTCGTTGTGCTCTGACCTCCTCCAATGTAGGGAGGGTGGGAATTACAAAGCTGTCGCCAACATTCAAATTCGACGGCACAGAGAACGCGCCCCCCTGTCCATCATCATCAACACCTTGCCCTTGGCGAGATGTACTTGGTTGTTGCGATATATTGTGTCTATACTGTATCTATTATACAGTATAGACACAATATGCTCAATCAAATCAAATGTATCTATTACTATATACATGCAAGTTCAATATCTCAATCAAATCTAAAGTATCTAGCACATGCAGGCTACGCATAATTTGGTCTAGCTTGGTCAATATCCTCTGCACCCTGACCCTCTTGAGGAATCCAATCAAATTCCAATTGAAGCCATGTGCAACGTAGTGGAGAGCAACCCCAAGAGGTCCGCATGGTGTCAAGTAGCTGGTTCAGATCAAGTTTGCGGTTCTTGTCCCTTATCAGAGATTCAGAACAGTGCTTCAAATAATGGCCCATGTTCTGAAACTTTCGAGTTTCTTCCGCGTTGCCCATAGACTCTATGAAGGAGTGCTGACGACCAAAATCAGCCAGGTACCACACAAAGTAAGCTGCCCGTTGAAGGTCAAAGTCAAGACGTGCATCGACCGTACGTCTTCCATCCCTGATAGAAGGAAAAAAAGAAGTCATCGTGCATATATAGGAACTGAAGCCATTCATTCTCGATTGCTTTCTGGCCCAGGCCATCCAAACCTTTGTATGCAGCCCGCTTCACTTCCACTGGCTCACCTATCAGCCTTTCTTCACCCCAATCACAAATGCCAATATATACAGCTTGGGGATCCATGCATCCTTTCACTTTCCCATAGCCAAAATGAAGCAAGGCATTGCCTGGATGCAAGTCCATGTGTAGATGGTTCTCTTTATGAAGCTTAAACAAGCCGCTTAAAAATGACATAGCTAAATCACCAACTCTTCTTGCAATGAATAACTCTTTCTTTTGGCATTCCGCAAGCTTAGAAATATCACTTCAACATGAGGGTTACACCCCAATATTTTGAACGTGTGACTCGCGAACTCATTATCTCCATGCTTCACAAAAAAGGGATGCACAAGAACCCCCGTTCCAATAAGGGAAAATTAACCCCATTTTTTCCAGTCCTGTGGTGCGACCAATGCAGCGTTTAATAGAACAGTGTCTAACCTGCATTTGTGATTCCCTCATATTCTTCATCATAGCCTTCACTATCTTTTCGGCGCTTGCAGTACCAAGATGCACATCCTCATCCTGAAACTTTACACAGTAGGGCTCGTCTTTAAGAAAACTAGAGCCCAAGATGTGGCATTTGTAAATAGTCCCATACGTTCCAGACCCAATCCTTACTCTATCAACAATCTGGGAGGAATCTAACATTGCAATGTAGTTTTGGCGTCCGCCCTTTTCCTTCTTTCCCATTCCTTGTCAGTCTCTCCTGGACGTTGGGCTCCAATGGTCTATGGCAATACTTTCTTCACTAGGTGAGGGGGTTGATGGACCTCCTTTTGTTTCTTTCGGTTGATCCAAGCTGTATGCCATGCAACCGCTTTCTCCTTCAAATCCTCCTTCAAGCGAGGGCTTGTCATATTTTCCATGGCAGTAATCAGGTTTCCCCTCGTGTGGGCAACATTACCATCTATCCATTGATACCTATCAGTATCACCCTTCTCGGACTCTAGCGTTATCATTCGAGGACCAAAGGCCCTCTCAGCGTCTTTCATGAAACCACAGTGGAAGTCCAACCACCCTTCATCAGTGGCAGTGATTGTTTTCAGTTCGGAAGGAGTGGCAGCACAAAGGCGCTGACAAAGCCAGTCCCTCAAAGGGTCTCTTAACAATTGCCATGGGTGTTGTGGTCTTGACCTCTTCCTTTGCGGTGTTATAATGGACTCAGCTTCTGGGTTGACATGTGGCACTACCTCTAGCCTAGGTCCTCCTGCCTCTTGTGGATGGGACACTGCCTCTAGCTTAGGTGCTTCTACCTCTTGTGGATTCATGGTGGTTTTATATGAATGAGGAACTGTCTAACTAGCAGCAACACTGAACTCCAGCAGTAATCAAGCAGCAACAATACCTAAAGGTCTGGAAACAAAAAAAAAACCAACTTTAGTGATTGTCGATGTCGAAACCATAACCTAAAGCACTTTCTCTACTGAATAAAGGAACTCTATAAGATTCAACACGGCAAACTTAGATAGCCACTAGGTTTCAGGTTACACGATTGACGACATCTTAAACATGAACTTTTCTCATTCAATGGGACAGTTTGTGACCTGACCCATCTAGAAAGCTCTCTTAGATGTTGGAAAAATCAACACAGATGCACTTGACCGGGGTCATGCTTTTCAAAAGAGAAGCCCCAAGCAAATACTTAATAAAATATGCATCAGTCCCAGTGAGAGTGATGGACTTTCGTCAACCGCACCATCGGGAACTAGGGTATATTCTACTAATATATCCTCCTGGCCTTCACCGAGTGTCCAACGCCCACCTTTCAACACCGCGTGACCAAAGCCAACCGTGGAAAGGCAAGATCCGTACAGCTTGAAGAAAGGTAGACCCTAGCTATCCTCGGCATTGGCAATGACGCCCACCGTCGGTATGGCAAGTTTAAACCGTGGCACACCCCGGCGAGAGAAACGTCCTCAGCCTCGGAATCGCCAAAACAACTGCTTATACTAAATCTTTTTTCTAAAAAAACAGCAAAAAAATGTTATTTTGTTTTTTAATTTCTTGTGTTTTATTTTTAATTTCTTTCATTTCTTTCAATTTCATCTAAAAAATAAGGTTGGCTTTATCCATAGACCAAGGCGCTCGCCATCGTCACACCCCTCGATGCAGGGGGGCGACAGGCCAAGAGCCTGACTACGGACTCGACCGAGACTCTAAAAGAAACAAAAAACAACAGCTAGACTTCTATAACCCTAAGGAAACTACAAAAGAATACTTAAAGACTGCAAAGGACTGGAGGGCGCTTGAAAAATCACCGATTCAAAGCGCGAAATGAAAAAATCCGCCCGCGATTATATAAAAACTGTTTCACGTAAACGAAAAATCGGGTACGCTTACGCGAAGAAGGTTTCGCGTAAGCGAAATGTAGGCTTCGCTTCCGCGAAGGAATATGCCGTAGCTGCCGATTCGATGCCGCCAGCCGCCACTTTTCACGTAAGCGAATTTAGGGTTTCGCTTACGCGAAGCAGATTTTGCGTAAGCAAAACTCTGATTTCGCTTACGCGGAAATTTTTCCTGCACATTTCGCATATTTCATAAAATACTTTATATACGTATTTTACAGTAAAATATGTATTTTTGAACTTTATACGTCTGGAATTTAGCAATTGTACGTACAGAGCTTATCTTTGGTTGCTAGAGTTACTGGATATTGCATAAAATCATCAAAATATTTGTTCTTAATTGTTATTATTTTGTCTAGGTAAATAGTTAGTGACAAAATAATTGTAACTGTCGTCTTATGGATCTGAGGGTCTTTTAAAGGTGTGAACTATCAATTCAATTCAATTCAATATTGTCTTTATATTGATCTTGAACATCAACATGCTTTTGACTTTTATTTTGATCTTTTGAATTAGCTTTGATAAGGACACATTACCCATTCCTGAAGTATCTAGTATAGGTACTTTGACAGGCTTCAAAAGCGTTAGGGGGGCCAAAGCACAACTTCAAATAGATATTATGGACATGGTTGCCAGTATCAAGCAACCTCTATAGGAAGGAAGGAAGGAAGGAAGAATATTTTAATGTCGCACCACAAAGGCAGCGTCCCAAGGACATGCGACCTCTATAGGACAGAATCAACGCCCTGGAGAAAACAAAATCATCTCATGACACTTCTTTATTTACTTTTTTTGGGTTCCATAGATCATCTGGTCGCCCGGGATAACAAAAGACAATTCAATTCAATTCAATTATTTTGAGACCACCAATCCCCTCTCTGGGCGGCCCTAAAAGATTCAAACCTAAAATATATAGCATAATAACATGGGGTTCTAGGGGGATTTGATTTGGATGCATAATACCGTAGAACAATTGAATGGGTTATTATTGAAAGAATAAAATAGAACAGGACAAGACAGGACATGACAGGACATGACAAGACAGGACAGGACAGGACAGGATAGGATAATATTTTTATCATCCACGAAGACCAATTGGCCTACCCATACAAAGAGAAAGTAGCAAGCGCATTACGGCCAGGATGAACCTCCCCCCCCCCCCCCCCCGACGGGTTTTCGAGGGAAAAAACTTGGCAGTAATGAACTTGCGGCTTACTTTACATGAAGATGCCATCACAACCCAGAAGGGCAGAGCCTATGCAGCTCGTCCATGACTTCCTGAAGATATGTCCCAATAGTTCCCACCGCATCGGTGCTCAGTAAGAGATGCAATGGCCGGTTCGGCACTAATAGCCGAGGATACCGCGCTCGAAACTATTTATATGGGGAGCAAGTTTGTAGAGCATGATGCTCGTCTTCAATGACCCCTTGGCGGCAGCACTGGCAAGTCCTGTCCTCACGTGCTTCCCTTGTCCATCACCTCATTTCAATACGGAGGCGATGTTCACATGTGCGAATGGAGGCTATCAGCCTGCGTCTTTCCATGGACAATGGGGTGCACATGTAATAGTGTGGGTCCCGCGTGAGTGTGGGATTCACCTGTTGTTTGCAGTGTGTCAGCTTGACCTGTGCCAGGGCCTCAATGTCCCAAAGCTTGCTGAGGGAACAAGCGTCCAAGTATGTTTTCAATTCCTCCTGCTCCTTCTTTGTACGGACCTGTCTGCACCTGTGTGCCTGGACGTGCCACTGGGTAAGCTACTGGATCTGTTTGCCGTTCCATCAGGCTTTAGGATGCTGTGGGCTCATCACGACTACTACCTTAGGTAGTCGATCATCCTCCATGCGAACTACCTTCTGAAAGTAGAGGAGGTGGCGGCACATGGCCGATCTCTGGAGGGGGAGGAAACCTGTTTCCTGGAGTAGTATCTGATACTGTGGACTTCACCCCGAGTGCACATGCCAAGAAAGCCTTCTGTACTCATTCAAGATCAACCCATGTGGTGGTGGATATCACCAGCTCTCAAACTTCCACTTCGTACAAGAGAACTGGCTCAACCAGAGCTCTGAACAGGCGTGACTGATGATTCCAAGCATACAGCTCTACCTGATTACTATTGTTCTGCATGACATATAAGGCCTTCTAGCCTGCAGTGACCTGTAATAGAATGTAGCTATCCCAATGCATAGTAGTGCAGAACTCAATTTCCAAATACTTGTAGGTGGGACTTAGCCAAGTTGACTCGCATGCCTGTATACTGGAAAAAAGTGGCAAGAGCGTCGAGATGGCGCTGCATGCCTTATGGGGTGTGTGCCTAGAGGTCAACACCATCAGCATAAATGAGCTGCCATACGATGTGGTGGACCAACGGGGTGCCCATTCCGCCATGTTCGGCCATCCACTGTTCCAACTGGTCAATGTAAAGGCCAAAACTCTGGCGCACTCCAGTACTACTATCTACCGGTTGTCCCGAAAACGTCAGGCGTCCGGATGCATCATACAACCTGTATATTGCATTCTGCAAGTCTAGGGGTGTCCCTAGCTGCTGCAATCTACTCCACAGCTTGCCCCGGTTACCGTGTCAAAAGCTTTGGCAAAATCGATGAAACAATAGTAGAGGTCCTGTCGGCAGTTCCTGCTATCCTTGATGATGGCTCTGAGGGTGAATAGATGATCAATGGTGGAGTGGCCAGGGCGGAAGCCTGCCTGGGTGAGAGCACGGACCTCTGAATTCTCTGCCTATATGGTTATTCGCTGCTCGATAATGGCAGCCAGAAGTTTCGCAAGAGAGAGCTCACCATTATAGTGCGACAATTGGCCAGACAGTTTGGGTCCCCGACCTCGTATATGGTGACAACCCTGCTGCAAGTCCACTACGGCTGAAGTCCTTCCTGTAGTGCTCTATTAAGCATTGTTGTCAGCATAGGCACCACTGCGGCCCGACCCATTTGAGCAGTTCCACCTGCATTCCATGCAAATCTGCTGCCTTCCCATTAGCCAGGAGCTGGAGGCCCATGATTACGTCGTTTACTGTTATGAGTAGCAGTAATCCCGTATGTGAGGGCACTGGCGACTGTTGCTCAGAGGATCATACAACTGTTGCAGGTATTGCAACCATTGCTCTGGAGTAGTAATGTCTCTGACAGGCTGCCATGGCTTGCTCAGCACCTCTCTCCAAAATCTCCTGGAGTGACATTCCAAGAGGCAGAACATTTGGTGCTGGCACTCTGCAAGATACGTGGTCTTCTTGCTCTTGAGGAATTTGCAGTGCTGAGTGATGGCCTGGGGGCGCTCCATGGGGTGAGTGACATGGCGGAGCTGGCATTTCAATTTGCTGCATTCCTCGGCAAATTAGCGATTATGAGGGAAGGTGGAAGTCCTGCCTTGTCCATGCGAACGACCCCTCCCGAAGCATGTGTCCGCGGCTGACACGAGGACCTAAGTCAAACGGGCGGTCTGCTGCTGTAGTGTGGGAAGCTGAAGTATCTCCATCAGGCTCTGCTCGGCCATCTGTGTACGATTCTCTGCCCTGTCATAGTCCAGCAAGGCCCCAAGTGGACGATTGCGTGGGTGATTTGCAAGGCCACCCCCAAGAGAAGGGGCTGGTGGTCAGATTCCACTTTCTCATCTCGGGCCGGTGTGCCAATGTCAAAATGCGTAATGAGGTGTAGATGCTTCTCTTCCATGAGCACATAGTCAAATACACTGTGGCCGCCCCCTTGGTTCTTCTACCAGCAAGTGCATTGACTAGAGGATGGCCACTGCGCTAGTCCATTGCAGATTATCGGGTCAAAAATGCTACAGAGCAAGGGCAATACCTGTCGTATCGCGTGACGCGGGTGTCTGCTGATGCCCTTTGACAAGCCGCCTCTGTCGGGTTTAGCTGCAACACATCCTGCCGAGGATGTTTGGGCGTTGAGTCCCCAAGGAGTATGACTTTCCCTAGTCGCTGAAACTGTTGTATGTCATTGTATAGATCGACATATGGCTCCAACCTGTCCACATCTTGATGGGCGTCATAGAAATTACTCTCAACATGTGGAAAATAGCAGGCCACCACAAAAAGAGGGGTGTCATCCCAAGGCTGTATGCAGACCCACAGGTAGCGATTGTGTCGGTCTGTCCTGCATAGGGAGACTAACCGTGCCAATGCAGTATAAGTAGCATGCAATACCCCCATGCCCCCGCTTCCCTGTACACTTGTCGAACACAGAGACATGCATGTAACCCGGAAGGTTCGGTAGTCTATATCTAGCATGCTCCCATGTTTCAATCAGGAAGATGATGTCCATATCCTGAGCAATAGAGTTCAAGCTGCCGCCTTTCTATCAAAGGAAAGCCCCGACAGTTCCAGGATGCCATCTTAAGGCACATTGCCTATTTTCCTGTTCTCGGAGTCTGAGCAGGAGCCGCTAAAGTGGTAGGAGCGGTCTGTGCCGGATGAGCTGCGGGATCTGCATACGCTGCAGCATTGTCTGTAGGCCCGGACATTCTTGCTGCATCCATGTTGCGACGACTGTCTCTGATGCGGTGGAGTTCTCGCCTGCGGAGCTCCTGTTGTGTGGGGGTGAGATCATGACTGATGTACAGGGAGGTGCCTTTCAGTTTTGGGCTCTACCTCAAGATTGCGTCCCGTACCATTATGTCAGTGACTGTGAATGTGACTACTCGTGCCCGGTCTGGGCATGGCATTCTATGGCGGCTTGCCCGTGCAATCTGCATTGTGTTCGGGAATTGCATGTGGTCAAGGATCTGGGTTCCCAGGCGCTCCCGCAAATCTTCTCCTGCTAACTCCAAAAGCCCATGCACCAACTTGTGGCACCGTCCTCTATGCTCCTTGGACTCCGTGTCTCCTAGGGCCATGTTTGCTTCTTATGTCGGCTAGGATCGTGATGTGGCTCCCGGTTGCGACCGAGGGCAGGACAAGCCTGGGCGCTCTCATGCGTTGGGGGGGGGGGGAGGGCTGACGCTAATGTGGGGCAGACCGATGCTCCCTTGGAGTTGGAGCATGTGGGACATGTAGGGTCCTCGGGTGAGATACCGGGGGTGGCTGCTAGACCTGCGAAAGGGCGGTCGACATCTATTGCACCCAGGACTCTAGTTCGCATAGGTGCATGTCATGTTTCTCCAACTTGTTCTCGCAATGATTTAACAAGGCATGTTCCTCTGCATGTAGCCCCTTGCCCTATTGCGCAACTATCGCACGTAGATCACGCAGTTCTTTGTCGAGGTCGTGGAGTGTGGAGGTTACTCCCCCGTCTAGAGCCGTGATGCTCTCTTCTGGCCTGTGGCTGCTGGCCTGGGGGTCTTTCATCTATTCAATCTTCGTGATGAACTGGGCCAACGTTGTCTGGACCTCTTGTTGGAAAGCTTGTCTGTCCTAAATGATGGTTCCATTGTGGAAGAGAGGTCATCGACTGATGCTTGGAGGGCGTCAATCCTGTCCCTATCATGTTAGCTGTCGAAGCGTGCCAGCCTGTGCCCATCCTCAAGATGATGCACTCGAGTCTCCAGAGCGGAGACCCATTTTCTCCGCTGCTACTTGCTTCTTTAATCTCAGCAGCTTTGGTTCTGAGGCCGGAACTCCTGGAGATCCGCTTCCATACTGTCAACTCGAGCGGTAGTCTACTCAACCATCGTGTGAAGATGCCGCCATTAGTCATCGGGCATCTTCGCCGATGAATTTAGGGGGCCGGCGTGGGTTGCTGCCAAGTTGGCGTGTCTGTCGTATGCTTGGCGGGCCATCTATGTTGCGCGATTCTTAGCCCGGGTTCGTTCTCTCATGATGGTTCTGTCGACCTTCCCCGTGACATCCGTTTGGTGGGTGGGGATGGTGTTGATGTGCTCGGCCAACATGAGTTTGGCTACTATGTCCGCTATGGGTGGGGGGGCCTTGTTGATCAGCACCGTCGATGTGCATGGTGGTTGGGGCCTCCTCTGTCTCATTGATCAATGGGGTGACCCGGTGTTTGTGTTTTTGGCAGAAGGGAGGGGGGAGGGCTTGATGAAATTGGAGCCTAAACTTGAGTTTGAGGGGTTGATACTAAGTGGGAGGGCAAAGGGGGTTGTGGGGGGGGGGGAGGGGGGGAGAAGGAGGGG
>JAANSK020244809.1:0-13914 GCA_011763485.2 Isoetes engelmannii
TCGCTTTGGGCATGTCTTTTGAAAAGCATGGCCCTGGTCAAGTCCACCTGCGTTGACATTGTCAACATCTAAGAGAGGTTTCGCATGGAGTCACTAGCTGGGTCAAGTAGCTGGGTCAGATCACAAATGGTTCCACAGTATGACTCATCTTTAAGAAAGTTACAGAAAGTAGTTACACGATTGACGGCAAACTTAGTTATCCACTAGTCTTTAGGTCAAACGAGTGATTGCTAAATTTTGATTTTTTTTACCTTCATTTGCAATAATTAAAAAATTCCATCCATTTTGACAGGCAGATAGTAAAAAATGGGCGTGACTGTTCTCAAATTTAAACACCAATGCATATTCAATTATCGTCTGGAGTGTATTATCGTCTGGCATGTCTAAGAATTTTTTGCGGCTCTCGGGTGAAGGCATTAACTAGAGGATGTGCCAAAAGCGCAGATCTCGTCCACCCATTCGAAGTCAATGTGGGGTCCCCACATTGTAGGGCGAAGAAAACAAACAAGCTATTGAACCAGTAAAACAAGAATACGACATACGTATCAGGGATTGTATGAGTCAACACAGACACACAATTTGGAGCACAACAATAAAGATATTGAGCTTGGAGAATCGAACTCCAATTCAAGCACCAGCACCCATCACTCATCTCTGGCGCCCAGCTCTCATGAACGTCGTAACGGTCACCAGTTTCGTGCCACTGACCATCACTCCTTGATGCCAACGATGCTCAGTGAACATGAAACGGATGACTCTATTCGTGGAGGCTGCCAACAAGACCATGAGTACCTGAAATCAAGTAACGATTAGTGAGCCTGGGGAGTTGAACCCCAGCACAGTGCCCACGCTCATCCGGGCATATGGGCAATCCCAGTCCGATGGATCACCCATATGCCCAGGGGTCAAAGCCCAATCAACACACAATTTTTTACAAAATATATATATTCCAAAGGAACTGTACAACCAAAACGAAGAAACAACATCATATAGGAAACATGTCACAACCACATATAAGCAAATACATATTGATACAGGAACTAGTTCCTCACCTCTCCAAATGAAGCGTGTATGATAACAACATCTAATTGCCATATTTCCTGGGTCAACAGCGACCTCGCTAGGCTCATATGTGATCGAAGAGTGTATAGCTCTGACGCAGGTACTTCTAGCCGCTCCCAGGCAACACAAGACATAGCTCCATCAAAAGACTAGTAGAATCCACTCAACTAGCGCCTAAGAATCCTCAGCGATGCAGCAATCATATGAGTCTCTGTACCAAGCTGAATGACATGTGAGATGAATTCTTCAGCACAAAAGGCCTGCTCGGTTTTTGGCGGATATACATGCGCATCTGGATGAGAAGCATCAATCCTAGAAGAAATCAAAGATAGATTCAGGGGCAACACTGGATGTCCATTGTCAACCTGCTCAGTACCATGTTCTTCCATTACAAGTCTGCATGTGAACAGTGCCCATTCCAGGCATTCCTCATCAAGAAAGAAACATGTGCATAAACCAAACTGTACAAGCAAACACAACTGAGCACACTCAACCCACGGCCATCAGGTGATCCCTAGTAAAGACTGGGATGTAATCAGTGTCATGGTCGGGTATGTGCAGCTCTGAATTGAATGTGGCATCAAATAGATCTTCGAAATTCTCGTCAAGCTCATCCATTGGGACTCAATCATCCCAAGAATGTCGTCTGCCTGGCCCATTCCTCTCCACAGGGACATAACCAGCTGGCAAGCCATACAAGATCGTTCGGATATCGGATGGCATGCAACGGATAGGATTAAGCAAGATTCTCCAGGCTGCACGCACTCAATGTTCATTGACATGTGCGGTGTTCGATGGGATTATCCAACTGCAGTGTACTTACCAGTTCTAATCATCCTGGCAAGGGTGAATATAAGACTAGGAGTGGACTGACGTCCACCATGATAAGAAACAAATAGGGCTGCTTTGTTTAATAAATTCCTCTGGTCTAAGACACAGAGCCCCTTTGTATTCCCAGCACCCCACCGCATGTATAGATCTTTACCCTTGGCAATCATGGACTCAGATATGTTATGCATATGGCAAGAATAATGAAGTTTCCCAACATCTTCCATGCAATACCCGACCATGCCCTCAAAGCAATGGAGTTGGGTATTCTTCCATGCCTTGCAGACCAATACAACCCTAGCAGGCTTATCGGGCTAGTTAAATTCCCTTTTAATGGCCTCGTTTACAGACTTGGGGCTCTTAAACGGCCACTAAGAACGGCCTGCACGTGCAAATGGTCAGCAGATGACCCTCGCTCTAAGGTAACAATACTAGCAAGGCACTTGCTGTCACAAAATCGAGATAGACAATCATAGAAACAACGCGGGACATCCTGCCCAGACAATCCCAAGGTGACAGAAACATCTATGGCTCCCCAATTGAGGTTCAAATCAGGGATTCCACAGCGATTCAAGCTATGTGGGGGGGGGGGGGAATTCAAGGCCTCAGAGGCAGCAGAGCCCATAGAACCAGCAACAGCGGGAGCCTTCCCCATCCTTGCTGCTCTTCTCATAGCAGCCATGAAACAGAAACAAGAGATAGGCAGCAAGGGCACCTCTTTGTATGGCAGAAACCCAACCACAAACCAACCAACAGAAAGAACACAAATGCAACAAAGCCAACTGTCTTTATGCCACAAATCGACCCAGAGAACTAACCTGTATGCAAGCCAAAAATCGAACTGCTCTATGGGTGCCGAAATTGTGTAGCACCTGTAACTACATAGCCTGCAGATGCCAAAATTATGACGCTCCTAGGCTGCAGGCGACGCTGACAGATGCACCTGCAAGTGAGCAGCATCATTAATTTCCAGTTTTCATCCCTCCAAGAACGCACTAATCAACAATCGAGGAAGCCCAAGAGTCTCTAACAATTAAACATGGAGGCATGATACATAACATCTTGGTGAGCCTTAGGTTCAATTTTAAGCAATCGGGGTTTCATGGGCAGCTCAAGGGCGTTCATTGGCTTGTAGAAGACCAACACTGGACTGCTTGGAAACTTGGAACGGGATGCAAGTTTGGAGACTTGGAACGGGATGCAGGCAATCCCCGGGTTCGATTTAAATAGCTGGGCGACCAGAATTGGTCTGCCAGGAAACTTGGAACGGGCTACAGTTTGGAATAAACACGCAGGTGTGCATCACAATAGATGATGGAAATGAGGTGAGCATGATGGCGTCTTTTGGTTTGCACGGTTTGCAAAAAAGAAACGGGATGGCCACAAACCGAAATCATCTGCAACCATTTCTTACCTGATGAAACGGCGAAGCAGACCCTGCGCACTCCTTCAGCGATGCCAAAAAACGACCGTCTCCACCAAAACAAGAGCAAGGGTGCCGGATTTGGCATCCCATGTTGCTCAGGACATGTGGAGAGGAGCACATGGCCTCCGCCCCACCAGAAGACAATGCCCACACACAAAAAACAAAAGAATACCCTTTCTGGTTTGCATCTGGGCTGCCACCATCACCAAAATATGGTGCAACATACGAATACACACAAAGCACCATCCAGAACCTTATGTAAAAAACATACCATTTTTTATTGGGGCCACATTCTCAATTGAATCTCGAACTCCGATTCACAAAGTAGAATATCTAGAATAGAATAGTCATGCAACGTACCGTTTCTAGAATATTCTATCTCCAATTCCCTATTGCAACCAATTGTACATTTTCTTTTCTTTCTCCCTCCCCTTCCTTTTTTAGCAGGGTTGCCTAACCCGAGGTCACCCAAATCCTTAAATTCTAGCCTATCCACGTTTCACGACACATCAGCCAAAATTAATATCTGCCATCTGATCTACTAGTTTCTCCATCAAAGGCTGAGAAGATTAGAAATTCCCTAAAAAATCCAGGAAATTGCTTGAGTTAGTACGCGGGAGTTCGACTCAAGCTTCCTTCCCGCGCAGGCATCGAAAAACTAGGAGTTAGTCTCCTAAATTTCCGGTAAAAGTCTTTATTTTCCGGTTTGAGTTTTTGTTTGCCGGCAGAAAAATTGTGTTTTTTCGGGGGTTTCTGCCAAAATCGGGCAAATGTTCCTTAACTTCTATACAAAATCCGGTTGCGCGACATATACCGGCAAATTATCTGGATAGAGCTCCCGGGGATTTCGAAGCCTGTGAATCCCGCGTGAAGCTTCTTCCACGATTCGACCAAAAATCCATACGCCTACAGGTCTTGTTCAGTTTCGAGCATTATCCAGACAGCCTACTACAGCCCAAACCCTCGAGCTTTATCTTCTTCTATGTGATACCAACAAAGTAATCGAATCTGTCAAAACAGATCGTCCTCCTTTCTATTGTTTACTGCCTTCCTTTAGATTTGCTTCATTACCTTATTACTGCTTCTATTGTTTACATCTGGCCCGGGGAAGGGCCCATAATGGGCCGCTTGAACGGCAGCGACCAACACAGCAGCAACGGCATTACACAACGTATGGCGGATTTTGTGTCGTAGAATAGCTACTCAAAAAAACTGTCCATAGGGAATTGTTGTTATCTATATCACGAAATGCCCATGCCCAAATCCCATTTTCTCTTCAAATTTGCATTAAACCCAACGCATCATCTTCAGAGCATACGTCTTTGAGAACAGGGCCAGAACTTGCAGGGATTAAAGGAGCCTAAGACCGGATTTTGGATTTTGTGCTGACTTTAAAAGGTATGAGACTGCTCTATTCTGGTTGTATCTCATTCTTGGAACATTTTTGGTACTGCTATTTTGGCTTCACCCGCAATACCAAAGCAAGCTCTGGATCTGCCTGTGCACTCTGCTTTGGTGTTTTGCATATATAGGCTTGATGAAGTCTGCATTTAAGGTTTGGCATATTAGAGTTATCGAAGATCCATGGAAACATCTGTTTGATGGGTTTTGAGAAGAAATAATTTAGAAAAGAAAACCCTTCCTTTCTCATACTAGCAAAAACTCTTTGGTCTATGTAGATTTTATTCCGTGTTTGTGCAATAATTATGATGCACAAGATTACGAGTCTGGCTGCTCCAATCACAAAACATTGTTGACATCTTCGAAACGTCTGTATGATTTACAGCTCAGAGTGCTCTTATTATCTGCAACCTGCTCAAAAGTTATTACCTGCAAATACCAGTTGGGCCTATTTGGCTAGTTGCTTGGAATGTACAATTCTGAAACTCCTTCATAGTGTACAATTGCAGAGGAAAATTTGGGCCTTACTAGAAAACCTGGTATCTGGGACCTTGTATCGATTGGAATCAATCCACCCATAGGAGCAGACATTTTTGTTATTACTGAAACTTGTGCACATGACGCAGGACCTGGTATGTTTGCTTTAAAGCATTTTGTTTCTACTAACTTGCCAACTGGAGAAGAAATTTTAGCATTCAGTACGTATGTGAGGCTTATACAGATCGTTGGTTGCTAAGGTGCATTTTGGATGAATTCTGGGTGACATTCTGTTCCCCAAATTTCTATTTGAATGATGGATGCAAGTATGAATAGAAGATGGCCAAAGGAAACATGTGCCCTTAAGCATATTATGGATGCACCATAGCTCCTGCCTTGTGAAAAAATTGATACTTGTCTAATTAATGTTGCATGCTAAAGGAGTCCTTGTGTTCCGAAAGATGCGAATGAATCAGATTGGTATAAATGAGCAAATCCATCTTCTCAAATTCATGACTTTGAGCAATATATGGAGCTCAAATAGAGCTTACGTATGTACATCTCAGTGTTGCATTTTTTCCAAGAATAAAAAATGCACGAAAGGTATTATATGATATTTGAGGATTCTCTCTGTTTAGTAATCTTAATATTTAAAGAATTGGCAGAAGCTTTTCTAGAGACACAAGCAGTAGCTTTTCTAAAGACACAAGCAGTAGTTGATCGCATAGTTGATGGAGATGCATTACTTGATGCAGTGGGATAATATAAAGCAGCAGTGCACATCTTTTGGCAGATGCCTTTTCGTAACTTGGTATGTTGGAACGCTGCCATTGCAATTTTTTTCCAACAAGAAAACTTTGAGGAAGCCCTCAATGCTTCCGAACAATTACAACAAGAAGGAAGGTATAAGACCTGATATAAAGGTCACATTTGTCATCTTGTTGATGCCTGTTAAAAAATGCAGCCTTGATTGTGGGGTAAATGGTTGCACAAGCAACTAGTGACTTATAGTGTTGAACAATGCTAGGTATAGAATGCTCGTGTAAACATGTTGAATTTCTTTAGATTCAAAAGTTCTAAATGCCTACAACATAACATTGCCTGCTAATGTTGCGTATTTATAGTTATTTTTCTATCCCAATGTCTAGCAGGCTTGCCTAACCCGAGGTGCAACAATTCCTGTTTTCTAAGCCTATCCACGTGTATCGCCACCTAGGACAAATTCAACATAAGCCGTTAGATCTTTGATTTTTAGCATCAACGGTATGAAAAATAGAAAATATTCAGATAATACAGAAGAAGCTTCTCTGATGGCAAAAGGGGATGGATATGTCGTACTGGAAGACGATGGATATGTGAGCCTCCTTTTGTTTTTTCTTCACTGCCTGTCCTTGCGTGTAAAAACCTGTAAACCCGTTTGTCTATGGAGGTCCTTTTCCTCCATACTATTCATCGGTCTCAATGCAATTTATGCCTGTATGTTTCTCCAATTTTGCTCAAGCTGCCAAGGCCCACATAATCCACTTTTCAATCGCGTGTTTTGAATAGGGCATGGTGTCCAAAAGCGTTGGAGCTTGTACAGAGGTCATGCATGTTGCCAGCTTCACATTTGGGATGAGCAGGGTGCGAGGCAGAGTTAATACTCCAATTCATTGTTCATATTATTTTCTTAGGCCTTGGAATATCAGAGTTGTTTTAGCTATTGAAGAGCGTGGTTCAGAAGCAGAAAATGAGGTTTTAGGGCATTTAATTGCAAATGCAATATCTCACACTGCATTTAGAAGCAGCTATAATGAACTAGGACGCATTGTAATTAAGGCTGGCTTACTGAATTTGCAAGGAAATGTGCTTTATCTTTTGCTCCCACTTTTCTTGTAAGAGTTTTGGATCAGGCTTGCAATTATGTTATGCATGGCTTATTTTCTCTGCTTTCAGGATATGTCAAAACTGGTTCTAAGAGTGCAGCAATTACAGATGTGGCTTGAAGGTGTAAATGCAGATAAGGTGGTATGCTTGTTGTGGTTTCATATCATTGGCATTAGGCACAACGATTCATTCATACGCTTTTTTTTACCCCTGACCTTGAATCCTGGGATCCTCTTTCTTTTTCAGTTCTTGAGTTTTGGCACATAATTTTTCTGGCTTGTTCGATGCATTTCCTGGTTTTTGAAGCAATTTTGCCAAACACCACCATCAACATTTATGGTATTGCCAAACATGTGAATAAAATCTTAACTCATTTAAGCTTGACATATAGCCCAAAAGCCACATGTTATCTATTATTCCTTTCAAACTATTTCTCTTTGATTTCTCCACTGGTGGGTACCAAATTTGTATTTTGTCCATTTACAAGCTTAAAGGCTTTCTCATTACTCCAACATAGACACAAACCAACAACTTCTTCCAACCTCCTCATCTCTCTAAAACCCAGCTTTGCCCCAAGCTTGCCTTTCTCTAGTTTTTTTGTTTTGTTGAAGGATGGAAAATTAACCAACTATGCATTTTTCGAGGATCGGACATGCGGATTATTTATGGGCCGAATCCTATTCCGGCCATGGATCCGGCTGAAATTTTTGTCTACACTAACGCAGACTAAATATGGCAAGCAGACTTCGAGTAGTTTAGATATTCCATCTCTCCTTCGTAATTTTGCAAATCGTAAAGCTTTTTCAGAGGGTAAGTACATTCACCAATACATTATCCATATTGGACTTGGGCGGGATAGATTTTTTGGAAACCTTCTGGTAGATATGTATGGCAAATGTGGAGCTGTGAAGGATGCGAGATTCGTTTTTGATCTTATAGCCGGAAGAAATTTGTTTTCCTGGAACATGATGATTTCTGCATATATTCAACAAGGCTATGTGATGGAGGCTTTTGTATTGTTTCAAGCAATGCCCAAACGAGATGTGGTATCATGGAATTTGATGCTTGCTGCATATTCCCAGCAAGGATACACGCATCAAGCTGCTGAATTGTTCGATCAAATGCCTGGACGTAATGCAGTCTCCTGGACTATCATGGTTGGGGCATATTCTCAACAGGGACTGCTCAAGCAGGCATTAGAGTTCTTTGTGTGTATGCCAAGTAGGGATACAGTTGCATGGAATACAATGATTGCAGGTTATATTAGAGAGGGGCACCTTCAGGAAGCATTTGATCTCTTTGAGCAAATGCCTGAACGAGATACGATATCATGGAATGCCATGATTGCAGGATGTACTCAGGCTGGGCAACTCAAACAAGCCCTTCAGCTCTTTAAAGTAATGCCTGAGAAAGATATAATCTCATGGAACACAATGATCACTGCTTATGCTCAGCAGGGTCATCTTTCCGAGGCTTTAAATTTATTTATAGAAATGCCTGCACAAGATCTTGTTTCATGGAATGCTCTGATTGCAGCTTCTATCAAGCAAGGTGAGCTTCAAAATACCCTTGAGCTTTTCCAGCATATGCCAAGGCGAGATGTTATATCCTATACTACAATACTTGTGGCTTATTCACAGCAAGGAGAGGTGAATAAGGCCATCCAATTTTTTCAAGGTATGCCTGAGCGAGATGTTGTTGCATGGAATGTAATGCTTGGCATATGTGCCCACAAAGGGTTAGTAGAACAGGCATTTCAGCTCTTCCAACAGATGCAAGAGGAAGGTCTGAAACCAGATAAAAACACATTCACCAATGTCTTACATGCATGTGCTGAAGCAGCAGCATTAGAACAAGGGAAGCAGTTCCACAAGCAGATGGTGGATAGTGATAGTGCATTGGAGACGGATATCCTTGTAGGAAGCTCTCTAATCATTATGTATGGAAAATGTGGCAGTCTAGACAATGCCGAAGAAATGTTTTGCAAAATTGGAAAGTGGAATATAACTTTTTGCAATGCAATTATTGCAGCATATGCCCAGCATGGAGATGACAAGAAGGTATTCAAAATTTTTTGGCATATGCAGCATGTGGGTTTAGTGGCTGACCATGTTACCTTTGCCAATCTTCTCTCAGCATGTTCTCATGCTGGCTTGATAGATCAAGGTTGCCAGATACTCGTTTCTTCAAGCTCTGACCATTATCTTACATTGAAATTGGAACATTATAGTTGTGTCGTTGATCTTCTTGGAAGAATCCAGTGGTTGGAGGAGGCAGAATGTCTTATCAGTAGCATGCCATACGAAGGTGGAGTAGTACCTTGGACTTCTTTGCTTTGTTCGTGCAGAAACCAAGCTGACAGAGAAAGAGCAAAACGTGCTGCAGAATATATTCTTGAACTGGATCCCCACAATGCTGCAGCTTTTGTGTTGTTGTCCAATATGTGTGCATCAGTTGATGAGATGCCATAAATGAGACAGGTTATTATTTGACCAGAATTACTGCACGATAAGTCGTGAGTTTTATAACTTGTAGACCGACCTCTGGTTCCATAGGCAACACAGTCGCCCTACTAGGCGGTTCAAGCATGAAATTCACCTAAAGTCTCTGGATACTGAGGACCCGATGTTTTCCCTATCCGATAATGGGATCCTGCAGATAGAACGAATTGAAATTCAAGGATCCAATGTTTTGCCATCTTACTAGTGAAACATGGTATGCTTTGGCTGCCAAATGGCATTGCTGCTCCCTTTGGCATCTGTTATGGTGGAAGACAGCGTAAGTGTCAAAAAAGAATTCTGAAAACATCACAGGTACAATTGTAAATGTATAGGGTCTGGTTGCTAGTAGTGCCTTAGTTGGATATGAAACCTAACTCTAGCCAGGTTTGCATGAATGCAGAAGAATGAGGATGAGAAAGAAGCTATAATACAACAATTGTGGGAAGAACTCATGGTCACAAGGTTAATTGGTGATACGTGGACTTTCAGGTATTAATTTGATTGTCTGCTTGGTTCTTCGCCCATTGATTAGCTATAATAATTTGTAATGATTGAAGGTGAGTACCTGATGTCGCCGTGATATTAGTTCAGGAATGAAATCTTGCAGCAGTGGTGGTAGGTCTGATGGGCTTAGATGTTGGGTTTAGAGCAGAACCTGGATGGGGACCCTGATCTGCATACGCTTGCAGATCCATCTCTAATGTGTGAGGAAATCTGAAGTATTTGACCAATGCTACATCAAAACCATGCATCATGGAATTTGGCCATCGAAGCTTATAGCCGGTATAGCCATGACAAAGAAGCAATGCAAACAGTCAAAAACTTGCTTTGTTTCCTCAAACTTTGGCCGTCTATTTTCATAGCTGGATAATATAGAGCCTGATTTACAGCAATGCAACTCCACTTCAGGAAAGGATGTCTTTGAATTGCAAATAATTGGTGCTGCTTTTGTTCCTTGCTATCTAAAAACTACACAGCCCTTTGGGACTTCCAAAAGGCAAGGTGCAAATTATGTTTATATAAGTTTAACATAAATATAGTGGGGAGATTTGCACACTCAGATTTTGTTGAAGCTCCTCATATTGGATTTTACTTTACAGAAATACACCATCCTTATAATTCTCAAGCCTGGAATAATTTGCTAATACATGTATTATCTATACAATGCAGGGGTGATAAGCCAGTTAAAAGGCAAAAAGGAAAAGCAGAGTTCCTTGAACCAGTTCTTGATCTGTACTATGCAGAAAAGCGAACTACATAGGCATCGGGCTAGATGATGTGGTAATAAAGGCTGCAATACATGCCTGATACAACAATAACACAACACACTTGTAGGGCGAGTAGTTTGACTCCTTGAATGGTGCTACATATTCTGCGTTAGGGACCTATTTAACATGGTTGCTTTCCTTTCCGCATTAAAGGGACATTCATAAGTGAAGTGAATAATCAAGGAGGACCTACAAGGATCACCTGAGCAACATGCTGGCACCATGCAGTTCTAATCGTTCAAGCTCATGAAACGTTTTACAAACACAAAAACACATAAGAATACCACTCAGCATACCTGAGTCTTCGACTCCTGTGCTTGTCACGAACCACTATATCTGAATTTTTTCCAGCCTACCAAAAGAGGGCCTTTTGAGTCTTTAAACCTTTCTTAAAAACAATATTGCTTGTTTTTTTTTTATTAGTAGGGAGGCCCGCTCGGAAGAGTTCTGCGAAGTAACCAGCGTCAACTTCCAGCCAGCCTATCCATCCCTCAAAAATTCCATGTGCATAATTAGCACTGCGACGGATATCCACCCGACGCTTTGTTTTCCTTACTCATTAGTTTAAGGCGAGTTTCTCCTCTTTGCACTTCGCTTCTTATTCTGTCCCTTGTCTACGATTTTGAATCTATCCTGTGGGATATTTTTTGCCCCCCTGAACGTTTTTTCCAAGCTTGGTCTTCAGCCCGTTTCAAGTTTGCTAGAAATGCAACATATAGGAAGGAATTAGTTATTGCTAAGGAAGTACTCGATGATTTGCGATATTGATTTGTTGTGATGATTGTGAATTAATACAAGCAGCTCGTTTTCCAGTTGCAGAGATGATAATATTCATGTCACGAAATGGGCTTACACAGAAACTGGTCGAAATGTTGAGCATCAACCAAAACGAAACATATAGCAAAATCTAAACAATAGTTTCACAAACATGTCGCAATATAGAAACACGGTTTTTTTTTTTTTTTTTTTTTTTTTTTTGGGCTGGCGTGCATTTTGATGCTGCCATGTTCGGATTCTACTTAAAAAGGATGTGTTCCTTAAAAGGACGTGCACCTTTAACTTTTATACCTTTGCTTATTAAGGCACGTGCACCTTTAACTTTTATACCTTTGCTTATTAAGGCACACTCTTTGCCTAATAGGGCACTATCATTGTATAAATATTGATCTCATATTGAATACATCTTCATCTTGTTTTGTGGGCAAAGCGTCTCCTCTTTGTTGTGTTCTTTTGCATTCTTAACATGGTATCAAAGCCAAGTTCTTCGGATGTTACCTTCCGTGGGCTCACAGGAACGAAGACGCTTTATGTCTTCTCTGGATCTGGCTTTCCTGTATGGAAGCTGAAAATGGAGCTAGTGCTAGAAAGCAACAAGCTTTTTTATTATGTCACTAGTTAAATCTAAGTTTCGAAGCAACCGTTGAGCACTGGCTACTAGTGGAGCTGGGTACGATGCTTGGTTAAAGCTTTTAGCTGGTTGGCATGAAAAAGGTAAAGTGGCGCGTTCCTTAATACTTTATGCGCTCAAAGAATCCATATTGATGGATGTCAGGGACCTCAAATCTTCTGCTGAGATTTGGGGCTACCTTGATAAAGTTTATGAATAAAAAACCATATATGAGATAGACAGTCTTCGGAACGACATTGCTAATCTTCGCCCTCACTGATTCTTTTAATGTCCATTTTGATAAGTTCAAAACCCTTGTAGATGGGTTGTCTGTTGCTAGTGAGGTCATGCCACCTCAACAACAAATTGTCGCGCTACTGGACACTTTGCCAGAGGAACACGATCCTGAGAAAGATTGGCTTGATCTTTGAAAGATTTTTGTGTTTTTGCAGCTTCATCTTTTAGAAAAATGTAAACACGATCCAGAGTAAGATTGGCTTTGTTAAGCAGAACAGTACAAACAACCAGTACAAACAACCTTGAACTCCTCTGGCAAAGTTTCTAATAGCGCGGCAATTTGTTGTTGAGGTGGCATGACCTCACCAGCAATAGACAACCCATCTACAAGGGTTTTGAACTTATCAAGGACATCAAAAGAATCAGTGAGGACATAGCGAAGATTAGCAATGTCATTACGAAGACTATCTATCTTATATACAATTTTTTGTTCATAAACTTTATCAAGGTAGCCCCAAATCTCAGTAGAAGATCTGAGATCCCTGACATCTTTGAGTGCATAAAGTATTAAGGAACGCGCCACTTTATCTTTTTCATGCCAATCAGCTAAAAGCTTTAACCAAGCATCGTACCCAGCTCCACTAGTAGCCAATGCTCCATCAGCGATTAACGTATACTTCCCAACTGAGGTTTTACCAGTGACATAATAAAAAAGCTTGTCGCTTTCTAGCACTAGCTCCATTTTCAGCTTCCATACAGGAAAGCCAGATCTAGAGAAGACATTAAGCGTCTTTGTTCCTGTGAGCCCACGGAAGGTAACAGCCGAAGAACTATTATGCGTAACAAAGCCAATCTTACTCTAGATCATGTTCACATTTCTCTAAAAGATGAAGCTGCACAAATACAAAAATCTTTCAAAGATCAGACTGAAACCGCTCTTGTGGTTTCTTCCAAACGACCCCGTGATGATGACCAAGTTAATTATTCTGATGATCATGGTGGTCGTGGTCATAGTTATGGACGTGGCCGTGGCCGTAGCTATGGTCGCGGTGTTCCTCCAAAGGGAAGTTGCCCCCTTGTTTGTGAGTTTTGCAAAAAGACTGGTCATGCAGAAAACGATTGTTATCATAAGAAGTTTGCTACTGAGCACAAGCTTCTTCTTGGGATACGTGATGAAGGACACGGGGTTCATGATGCCCTTGAAGTGGTAAAAGCTAATGATGCTATGCTTGTAGATTCCGATGCTGCTCAGCACATGACTCATCATAAACATTGGTTGATATAATATAACCACCATTTCGCTATTTTGAACTTATTCCTCATTTCATTTTTTTTTTTTTGTCGGGTATTTAACCTATGTTTTGCTCAAGATTTTGCATCCTAGTTTTTTTTGTATATGAATTGGGGGCCATATTGTACCATTTTTTATGTGTGTTGAAAAAGGAAGACAACAAAATCATT
>JAANSK020244820.1:0-13914 GCA_011763485.2 Isoetes engelmannii
TGCATCCCTATCTGGAAAGGGACGGGCTATTTGGAATGCCTTTTGGCTTATGCAATGCTCCATCTACATTCATGGGATGAATGATGTCTTTCATGAGTATTTGTCTGACGTCCTTGTCTATTATATGCCTTGTATAGATACAAGTAACGTATAATACACGGCAAAACACGAGACGTCGCCATACCATATGGGGTACATTGTATTAACTAAGTTATATTAACATTAGCAATGTTAATTCATTAATTATTAATGGGGAAACCCCTGATTTGAATTTAGGGCATAACCTAATTTGTTTAATATTAAAAAGGCTAATTTATCATTGACACCTTGCCCCAAATGATTGGGCAAGGAAAAACCTACTAAATTAGCACAACCAAATTGTCCCAATTTACCCGAAATCGATTTGAGGGAGGCATGGAGAAGGAGGAGGAATCGTCATATTTACTAAGAAGATGGAGACCATTCGAGATAACGATTCTAACGAAGATACCGGTTAGTAGGCTAGATAGCTTGGATTTCTAGTTAGAAATTGACCCTTGGTGGGACATGGGCTGGTGTAGATTCAACGGGAGATGAAAAGCATTTCTGAGAAGATGGGTTTGCTCGCCTTCAACAATTTGCTCGATGGGTTTCCGGATGCTCCACTGTTCAGAAAGGAAGTATGCAACCTCTTACATGCATCTCATCTTCTCACGGAGGTGGATGACTGTTCGGCTAAAACAGAGGTTGCGTGTTTTTTCACTCAGGCCATGCGAATATTGGCAGATGGCATCGTCTTAGCTAGTCGGGTAGGAGCAGCATGCCCAGATCGCCCACGTCATCTTTTAGTTCAGTTCAAGTATGCTATCTCCCGCCTACATATGCTGAAGCGTGGTAACCACCCGAAGAGCACTACATTTTCTGTCCAGGAGGATCTCACTCCAGAACAGCTCTGCAAACGGAAAGAGGAATTGTGTCGCGTTCGTGAGGCTCGCCTGCAACGAAAGTGGGCAGTGTACAGAGGAGGGCAGGCTATCATCAGGGATCAATGGCCTACTTATCCATGGGTAATCATTATATAATTCAGTTACTTGTGATGGGACTTTGTCCTCTAGTTCTAGTTTGGGCCTACGCCCTCCTTTTTGTATTGGGTCCCATAACCCGATTGGGTTTTCGTGGATGTTAAAATTCTATTCTATTCTAATCTCAACGTCAACTGCCTATTCTCAGTATATCCTGGGAAGAGGCTTCGAATCCCCCCCCCCCCTCCTCGCCGTCTAATTGGCATCTACGTCACTTATTCTATCTTTTCCTTCAATCATCACCTTTCATTCGATATATCTTGGGGATATTCCCATTTCCTCCCTCTCTCTCCTAGAGTATGCCCTTCGGGCAACCCAAAAAGTCACACTTGCGCCAAGCCCAAACAAAAAAAAAATTGGAAAGGCAATCATCTAGTATTGTCCAACATTACCCTATCGCATTGAAGCACGAGCACATCCAAAACAAAAAAGAATTGAATTTAAATAAGCAAGATTTTAATTTAACGGGTAAAATCATGGGAAACTTACTAAAATACCCTTGAAGTTTGCAAAAATTACCAAATTGCCCCTCGACAGAGGATCATTTTGATAAAAATGACAATAATTTTTTTGTGATAATCTAAATGCAAATGTACCCTTCATGTGAATTGTAAAGAATAATGAGATCTTTCCAACAAGTATAAAATCACCGAATTTGAAGATTGCAATCTCAAGTTATGACCATTTTTGTGTTCAAAATTTTCATGAATTTAAAACTGCATAACTTTCTATTCTCAATCCTAATTCGGGCGATCTTATGCTCGTTGGGAAAGGCCTCGTCATTGTCTACAATTCATTTGAAGACTTCATTTGCATTTAGATCATCATAAAAAACTAATTATTGCTATTTTGCCCAAAATGCCAAACATGAAGGGCAATTTGATCATTTTTGCAAACTTCAAGGGTATTTTAATAAATTTCTCTAAAATCATCTTGCGTCCACACGGTAAACTTTAGATGGCCAATATTGACCATCCAAAAATTTATTGCATGCTAAATTTAATGCACGCCAAAATCCACATCATACTTTAGGCACCATGCACCATGGTGCGATACGTTGGGTGCTTATTTTATCCACTTGCCAATTATTATTAGCCTCCGCCAAAAAAGTTTGGGTTTGGGCACAAGTGTGTTCATGCCTAGCAATCTGAAATGGAAGTTGAAACATCATTTATCATATTCATCTAACAATTACTCCAGTTGAAACATCATTTATCATATTCATCTAACAATTACTCCGGCCAAGGCAACATTACCGAGTAGTAAAACCGGCCAACACAAATACCATCCTGGAAAGCATACATGTGCAAACAAGCCAGTGCTTCTTTTCTACAAAATCCATAATCACAGGTCATTTCTATGTTAAAATGGCTGGGAATATCCCAAAATCATTCCACCTCATAAACGAGGGTTAAGAAAAAAAGGGCAAGCAGAACATTCAAAAGTTATTTACAAGAAATGCAGATATTTGTTAAGTCTATCTTCCCCAAAAAGGAAGAACAGGAAAATTTGAGGACTACTTAGGCTGGCTTAGATTTGGCTTGATTGGCTGCTTCTTGTTTCTCTTCTTCAGCTTCTGCTTTATCCAATGCAGCAGAGGCATCCATGGACTGGGCACAAGCTGCAAAATAATCTGTATATGCAACTGCAGCTGCATCTGACAGTGCTTCTGTATTTTTCTCAGCAGCTTCTGCCACTTCTTTCAACCTTGCAAATGCTGCTGTGCCCACTGCCGCTGCCGCAGCAAGATATGCCTCAGCTGCTGCTTCTGCAGCTGCAGCTGCCTTTCTTTCTGCCTCTGCTGCCTCTTCTGCTGCCGCCAATGACCGTTCTGCAGCTTTGGAGAATGTATCAAGTAGTGCATCTACAGATGAAATATCATCTTCCACACTTGTGTTTGGCTTCAGCATGCTCTTGGGAGAAGGTACTATTGGACTAGCCATGGGTTGTAATCTCTATCCAGCTGCAAGTGAAAATGTAGTGTCAAAACAATGTTCGATCCATTTCCTGGAATAGATATGCGATCTTAGTAATTCTACGTTATGCAACAAGCTGTCGGCATTTTATAGCAAGGATGAACACCCCAAAATTAAACAGATGCAGCACATAAGTTATTTATTTACCATTTATGTTCCTCCAATAGTAACATATCCCAGTTTTCAATAACCAAATGAGATTTAAGCACAAGATCAAATATGGCAAAACCGTGGAACAAAAATACTGCTGAAGAGTCCCGGGAATTGAACCCAGTAACCAAATGGTCTGTACTTCACCTCAAACATAAAACTTGTGTAATCTTGGAAGTTTCTGCATGACAATCACAAATTAAAGGTATTGACTGCTGTGCAGCCGAATGCTAGTAGCAAGTCCATTGTCTAGGAAACAAGCACAATGTTTTGTCGATTGAGTGGAGACGCCTGGGAATTGTCCAAAAGTGGCCAACTAGATTGGTACTTCATACACGTGAAGATGGGCAGTTTAAGATTAAGTGCATGGAAAGACTATAGCAAGCATAAGCATTATTAAGTTTCTTTTCGATATTTCCAATGTTTTTTTGAGCGCGTAGAAAAGGGCAGGACACAAGTGCAGGACTTAATTCTCGACAATGAACTCAACAAAGCTCATAACCTGAAATGCATAACTTTAAAAAGGGATGATGGTGCATAGATCTGCAAACAATTGTGCCAAGGGTGCTGCGTTAAACCATTTCAACAACATAAACAAGAAATGGCACAAAGGAAACAAGAAGAAACATACCAGGGAAAAATTAATGAACCAAGCAACTTATGATCAATTATAGACAGTATGTAATACAGGCAAAATAAGACAAGTTGAAATAGGTCAGAATTCCTTTGGTAATTTATCATGGTAAACAAATACATATACCTGTAGAAGGCATGGCCATCCTTTAATTCAGTTTTTAAGATGGGGTATCCTTCATGATTCTCATATATAAGTTTCAAAACAATTTCCCACATTGTAGTATTCTTGCAATAGTTTCAAATAACACAGAAGGATCTTCTATCCCCACTTCATGAACAGTCTCACTTGTTGCCAAACTGAGAATAAACTTTATGACAATGGTTTTATCCTTGGCCACCCTCGTTGCATTAAAATCTGACAAATAGACTTCTATAACCTCTACTCTTATGATAAAACAAAAAGAACTAGTCATTCTGATTGGACGGGTCCTTTTTTACTCATTCTATAGCTAATAAATGGAGGTAAACAGTCGGAAGATTTTCATTTTCAACTCGCTTTTCTGTTGCCTCTGAAAAATGAGGTTCAGCTCATTCTGAAAATCCACCAGACAGCAGGCATTCCTCTGTATGACATGAAGAAAGAGGATAACCCATGAAAGTACCCAGACACCTAACAGTTTTCATAGATTCCATAAACATAGAAGTACATAAATAATTGTGCAAGAAGTGATTTTGCAAAAAGAAATGCGTGCCCTGCAGTGTGCATTGGTATAGAAAAACTGACACAGCAGTAACATGCTTGTCCCAACCTTACCACAAACTTAAGTCAAGTAGAACGGGAAACACTATACATTTCCCATCTAATTGTTTGTCAGCACTCTCCAAAGCCTCATGAATAGAGAATAGGCTGTTACTGTAAGGGAAAGCAAACGCTGGATGAAGGAATATTTGTGAAACAACTTTCAAAATAATTGATGTGGCAATTACCAGATTGAAATGGCAGAAGACAAAATGCCATTTCTTTGAGGGAGCAAAGGACTGGTGCGTTAGAATATCATATGATCACTCATCGTCTACAAGGCATGCATTTAGTTTGCCATTTACCCTGGCAGCCCTGTTCCTATAGCAGATCAGCCAGGTAGCATTTTTACCTTCATATCATAGCCTGTTGGTCAAGGGGTTCAAGGGGTTCGACAAATAGACTCAGGAAGTAGGTTTGAAGACCTGATTTTGTAGTTAAAACACTCATTTTCTGGCTGGCCACTACAAATTTCATGCAACCTACAGTGAACTCTAATGCACATATAAATCATTTTCTGCCATGTGCTATTGACTCTGTCTTGAACCTTGAATTCTTGATCCACTATGACGATCTTATTAATCATGATCATTTATGATAAACAGTTCTAGTAAGAATAGTAAGATCATCATTCCGCCATGTTAAGAATCTAAATTTTGTTTCTGGCCACTCCCGATTTAAACTCAAAAATGAAAAACGTTAAGATTACTTACAAAATAAATTTGCTTTCCTAATTGGCCCACAGCTCCTCTTCTATGACACTTTATTCTATAACAACTAAATCTGGACACTCAGTAGCACCATTCGGCTGTTTGTCTGAAGCATTGAACTTGCTGCCCATTCACATCTTCAGTTCTCTATTGTATGACAATCCAGATTTCATGCTACACAATTGATCGTGGCCGTCTGATCTTATTGTATGGAAAAGTTCATGACCCTTAGATTCCCGCAATAGAAGTAAGCTGTTAAGTTTGCACGAGTCGCTTAAATCTGGGCATTTGGAACCCAGAATATAGCTAGAATCATTAATCTATGGCCGCTAGATTGAAAATATATATAGGGAACGTACAAACATATGCCCAAAACCGAACAAGATAAATGCGAAATACATGAAGGTGGCAAAGCTGGCTGAACTCAAGGATGGAACGTACCTTAGGGTTCATGCCACCTCCTCCATGCCCACCTATCTATGACCTGGCTGAAGAAGCAAGAATTAAGAAACAAAAGAGGGAAGAAAACCACGTTTTTATAAAGCAACGAAAAAGCTAGTTTTCTGAGCCCTATATTTCCATAGATCAAAATGGTTTAGGTTAAGTCCATGACAAATTTTAGGACTCGTGGATAGCCTAGGGTTTTTAGATATAGGTGCCACTTGAGGTTAGGCTGTTGAGCTAAAAAAGAACAAGGAAGAAAACAAGTAATATAAGTTTCTGCATTACAAAAACCGAAACTAACCCGTACTCCTTGGGAAGCTGACAAATTATAATACTCCTAGTCACTAGTTTAGAGGATGCCTATGCAGAGATATCCTATTGTACTAAGCATATATGGACAGACCCTAAACATGGCAAATATAGTCTGATGAAATTGTCGGAATTTGAAGCTTGCCAAACTATAATACTCCGTCTAGTCACTAGTTTAGAGGATGCCTATGCAAAGGTATCCTACTATACTAAGCATATGCACAGACCCTATAGTCCAACAAAAGATAGGAGGCTGAACATAATATGACAAACAGCAATTGCCAAAAGTGATTATGTAGTAACGAAAATGAGATGGTTTCTTGCAGAACGTGCATAATGGAGCAGCAAGACAATGGGAAAGTAAATGCAATAAATTCTTCTTTGAGTTTTAAGAGGCCACTTTCTAGGTTGCTTCCCTTGACATCTGATATGTGTCCACATTACTCTTCAAGAGGCAACTTAAACAAAGCTCAGGGATTTGATCCAAAGTATTTGATAATGAATGCTTGATAATGTGCCAAAGGACCTTAGCTGTAATTGATCAGGTGGTTACAAATGGCCTAAAACATTGCTTGTTCTTCATATCTCAATGCCAGTGCAAAGAGGCAAATACAAGCCGAGATCAAAGAAGAGGAGAGATCTGCAGCAGTTCAATTGATATGTATGGCAAAGGCGGCTCAGTTTTGCAGGACACATTGAGCACGGGACAACAGAAGATGTTTTGAACACATGGATAAGGCAGATATATCAAATTTAACTGCAGCTAAAGCAATTGTGGCACAATGGGGTTCATGCACAAGAGAAGAAGTTGTGTCTCTAAAGCCGGTGTTTAGAAGGAATTTGAAAAACATCTAATCCAGTAACGTAAGAGGCTGAAAAGAATTAGTTCTTACCTCTTACTCTTCAGTTTTGGTAAGCTTTCGGCAATAGCAGGTCGCTGCAGATTCAAGGTCTGCAAAAAGGCAATATGCACCTTCGTAACTCCAAAGGAAAAAAGCTAAGGAAGACCAATAATTATGGAGAATGTTAGATTTTTATGTACTTCCGGTAACCATTCCGCATGAAAAAAACATCAACGATAGTAAAACAAATTTTATGTACCTCTAATCTTGAAGCGTGAAGCGAGGCTGAGGGGCCGATGTTGGAGAATGCAAAAGGCAGGAGTTGAATGGCACGATATTTTAGGCCTGCGTTGGGCGACGTTTCCCCATAGCCCTATATTTTCAAAGACCGAGATCTAATGGCCGTCCTGCCTTATCGTTCATCAGGGCCATTGATGGCCCAGATATTCCCTAAAAGATTCCCTCTAGCGCAATGAGGACCGTCGGCCAAAAATAAGATGGGTCAAACCCCATTTTCCACATCACCCTATGATTTCCGAGCCATAGGGTTAAGTCAACCCGCCAGTCAAATAAGCTTGCAGCCCCACGAGACAACACGTTGCAGTATGCAGTCACCACCACTGAAAACAATATAAAGCGACAAGCAATCAACAAGCATGGAGCATGGGGATTCGAACCCCCTCCGCAAAGTGGTTCCCAAAGTGCTCCACCACGGCCTAAAGCCGGGGGCCTAATCCCGTTCAGACATGCTCATACACATATGCTCAAACAAACAGATGGTATTTACAAGACCTTTCAAAGTTTCATTTTTTTTATTTTTTACCATTTTCTTATGCAGCAGACACATGATCAATCACACTATGTTATGCAAGCAGAACACACAATAGGGAACAGGAAGTATGCACACTAATTGCACCTCAGATGCAATGCAGCTGCATGGCGCCTCTGGAGGGCATCAACCCTCCGGAGCTCTCGAACAAGAATACCACGTGCCAGATTCGTACCATACCTTTGCTCAGCGGACACATTCACCGTCTCCCACTCCACCGAAGCAAGAGCCTGTTCCAAAGCATGAAACAAGATCCCCAACTGTATCCTAAAAACCCTAACAGCAGCTGCAACACTTTCTGCAATGGTGTTAATAGAAACCACATTCTCAATGAGCTCATCAGCCACATGCCCATGCTCCGCCTCCGCAATAACAATGCGTGGATCAGGCAGCCCATTTGCAATGAGTTGCGGGATGTTTGGCATATGGGCAGCAGAAGGAATGGGATGTGCAACATGCGGCAATCCATTCAAGGCTACACGTCCCTGCGGAGGGAATAAGGGCAAAAGTGCAGTAGGACGGGGCAAAGAAGGGCGCATACTGGCATGAATAGGCGCAGGTGGTGGTGGGCGGGATGGGGCATGCGAGGTGGCTCCATCGTCACTACTGTCAGTCAAATCAATGACCACGTTTATCTCAAACAATGGCCACAACATGACTAAACAGCAATTCTGGTTCTACAGGGAGTGCTACTATTATTACAGGGGACTAACTGATGCTTTTGGCACCTTGATTCTACTCTTGGCAACCACTAACTGCAATACCCTGATCACAGAATTAAACTGGGGAAATGACAGATCTCTGATTCTGTCTCCACAGTTCCAGGATAACTTTGATTTTCTTGAAAACTCTTTCTTCTAGCCTTCTTGATCTAGCCTATCCAAATCTTTCTGCTTCCTTTCATCTTTATCCTCCAACTCATTTTCCCAATCCTTAGGCTCTAAAGCCTATGCATGAAATTTTGTTTCCATGTTTGCAGGTAACTGCTGGTGGACAGATTTGGTTTCTTCACAACTCTGCATCAGCAATTTATCTATTTGGAAGATCTTCATCCTTGACTCTAGACTTTGGCTCCTATTTCAATTATGTCTATCTACATTTCTACATGTAATTCTAAATCAGAGGCAATCCATAGATGCCTCAGGTGTATCTTTTGATAGCTACTTTTATTGCTTTGCTGTTGCTTTTTTTGCAGCATGCATAAGTGTAACTCTCTTTCTTTTCTTTAATTAATGAAAAACATCCTCATTTTCTCCACAAAAAAAAGAAAAAAAAAACAATGGCCTCACGCGGGTCTAGGTGATCATTGGCATCCACAGCCGGCATTCCTGCAACTTCAAAGCACATGATACGCAATTGTACACCAACAAAACTCACAAAAGAAACAACAGATGTATAACAACAAGCCACAATTCATATTCAACGATGATCAACAGAATACATGAAGTAAATAACGGGAAACAAAACTGCATGCAGCAAATAAGAAGAAAGAAAACTGCAAGTTCGCATCACCCCACTGCCATTGTGTAATCAAGGAAGTTCAAGGGGATGTAATCCGCTCCAGGTCCGCTCCCATCTCCATGTACTTCTGGCATGTACTTCGCCTCTTCCAAATCCACAAAATGTGCGTCATTATCTCGCTCAGAGGCTGTATCGTCCTAGTAGCGCCTCCTTCCCTTCCCAACCCTCTCTACTGGCACCATACCAGCAGGAATCCCAAATAAGACACACCTAACATCACTTGGCATAGCTCGCTGGGGATTCAGGGTTATCCGCCAGGCAGCCTTCACCCTATGCTCAAAAATAAAAGCCGTATTGGTAGGCAGCATCAACTGGATAGACAAGACAAATTTCCCAGTGCGCAGCATACGACAAACAGTGTATATCAGACTGGCTGTTACTTGCTTCCTACCGTGGTAACTAACAAAGGGATCTATTTTGCTTTGCATAGCATTGACCACCATCGAGGGAGGTGGACGAAAAATCCTCATCTTGCCCTGAACCAGAGCAGCATCATCTCCATCATTTCTTACCTCTCACGCGGGCAAGCTCGTTGTGGCATAGCTTCTGCTACGATGGTGTGAGGTCATAGTCCACATAGGAGGTGCCCTTCAATTTTGTTCCCTGGCAAATTATGGCTCCTCTGACCACTGAGTCTGCTACTGTGAATTTTACAGTCCATGGTTTACCATTGCGATGAATGTCTAGTCTGGATGCCCTGGCAATATGCACCGGAGCACGAAAGCTCATCCTGGACAGACTTCTGTCTGAATCTTCTCCCTAAGATCCTCATTTACCTCTTCAGGAAGTCCTCTGATCACCACATCATGAGATATGCATCGCTGCTCCTGTTGCGCCTTGAATGCTCGCTCAATGTCTTTTGATGGACGCGTTGATGCCCTAGTGGATCCAGGCGAGAGGGCCAGCTGGTTGATAGGCTGCGGTCTGCTTGAGGCTGGACCTGGTTGTCTTTTTCATTACATGCGAACTTCCAACTGTCGTGCTGGACAAGCTAGGCATGCATGGCGCATGTGACATTGTTCAACAGATGCAGTAGCTACAATGTGCACTCTTACCTTCAATGCGTGGAGCTTAGAGAGCTCCTATTGCTTTGCTATGAGCTCTTAGTACTTCATTGTTTGCTTTTCGCTTCGAGTATGCAATGACGTAATTGCTAATGGGTTTTCGCATATAGTCCCTTGCCCTGTGAGGCAACTACCTGCTTCAACTTTCGAATGTCATGGTCACGATAGAAGGAGTTCTCTTCCAATTTTTGTAGCCTTAGGGCTGTGTCGGTCTCTCGGGCGCAGCTAGAGATAAAAAAACTAATTAAACCACAAAAGAAAGAAGCGGTGGATAGACAAGTTCTTAGGTGGTTTTATCATCACCATATCCCTTTCGAGTTGCTCAATCAGATTTTTTTTTGGCTACTGTGAAAGATATAGCAAGCTACAGTCCTGGCTATGAGCCACCTACTTATGATGACCTTTGCACAATTCTTGAAGCTGACACAAGAAAATTACAATGCTAAGGGTTTGCTTAAGTATTGCGAGATAAACTTTGGTTACAATTTCATTATGCTAGAAAGGTTGCATGAATTGCATTGAGTTTTAAAAGTATAATTCGTTGATGAAAGCTATTGCAAGTCTAAACATGCACGCTCATCTACAGGGAAAGCTTGCTATGAGATAGTATTTGATGATGAGTTTTGGGCCAGTGTTGAACATCACCTTCAAGTTGTGGAGCCAATTATCTTGATGTTGCGCCTAGTTGATAGCAATGTTCCTTGCATTGGCAAGGTTTATGAGGCCCTTCATAGCATGATTGAGCATATGAAGAAGTTGGAAAAGAATGAAGAAAAGCTTGAGGAATTGAACCGATTGTGTGTAAAGAAATGGAATGACTACAATGCTCCAATTCAAGCTGCCGCATATTATTTGGATCCTGAGTTCCAAGGGAACAAGCAATGGCAAGATCCACAGGTGTGTAGTCATTTTGACAAAGTGCCTGACGAGATGATTGGAGATGCGCATAAAATTCACACCACAAGTGAACAATATGGAATGTATAGGCGAAAAGGAGGTAGGTTTGGAACAATGGATGCACAAATGACTCGCTTCAAGTTTGCATCCGCCCTTTGGTGGGAGGAGTATGGAGGGGAGACACCAGAATTGTAGGCCTCGGCGGTTTGCATACTTAGCCAAGGGGCATCCTCTTCTCCACTTGGGAGGCTTTTAGCATATTTAGCCATCTTGCAAGCAAGAAAAGAATAATGCTTCTTCCATCAAGGACATCGGATTTGGTGTTTCTGAGTGCTATTCATAAGTTGCTTCAGAGTCATAGACAAGTGCAAAGGGAGCCATACATTTGGCCTTGCAAAGAAGGAAAGCCTTCCAGAACTACAGTATTGGGAGGATGATGTGGAAGAGCAAGTTACACATGACGAGAATGCAGTTGACCATGATGTAGATAATGCCATTGATTACAATGAAGTAGATGAGGATGAGACTTGCTATGTTTCATCAGATTACATTCCTTCATCTCACCCAGGTGTTGCTTACAGGAATTCTGGATCAAATCCATATGAGGCGCTTCAAGACTGATTTGAATTTTCTTTTATGTTACTTTCTTGTTGTAATGTTCAAGCTTTGAAGTTTTGTTGGTTTATAATTATGTTGTGAAGTATAAGACAATGATTATATTATGTGAACATTTTCTATCATGTTCAGTAGTTCTTATTTCTACTATAAGAGTTCTCCAATGTATGTTTATGTTGTTTTGGAGTGAATTGATAGCATTTTGGAGTAGATTGATGTTTTTCTGTATCTTTTGAGTATTTATCCATTTTTTTTTGCCGTTTTCTTTTTCGTTTTCGTTTTTTGTTTTCAAAATATGACTCGTCATTTTACTTTCATCTTCGTTTTCCATAACTATGGCACTGAGCCACTTTAGTTCAAACTTTGGGTTAGAGATGGAACACCAATCATGCAACATAAATGGAGCTCCATTTGATAAGTTGTAAATGCATGTTCAAGGCATTGAACTGTGGCAAAGGGGCCATAAGAGTGAAATACTTCTTCCTGTAGGTGAGCCACAATCACTTCCCTCTTTTTTAAAATGTTAAAGACTCTAGCCAACTTGTGAAGGACATTTGGGATTACATAACACACTGGGAGGATATTCGAAGGAAAGGCACACGTCATCACTTAAGAAGAATCACTTGGAAGCCCTAATCAATTATTGAAAAAAAAGTGGTCATATTTAGAAAGAGAGCAGCCATGTGTGGCAAAGTTAAGAGATTGTTGCTTACTAGAGACTATGTTGTAGGGTTCTCAAGGTGCAAGTACATCTAAGAAAGTTTGTCCCAACAATGGCTCCAAGTGGTTTGTAGGAAGCAAGGCATCAAAGCCGAAGTGGTTTGATCTTCCTGACGGGATGCTTTCAAGGACATCAAGGAAGGCTATTTTGTGTTTGTCAAGTCTGATGATGAGGATTGTTCGATATAGATAGGGATAGTACGTATTGAAGTTACCATCACCATGCCTGATGGGGTGGAATTACATCGGGGAGGAGTTGCATCCTGAATTCCAGATTCAATATAGGGAGCTTGTTGGGAGGCATAAGAAGGGCAATTTACAGTACTCCAAGTGCTGGGAGAAAAAGAAAGAAAAATCTTGGAGATCTTGAGAGGAGAGAATTGGTGGAGTGTGTGGTTTTGTCATACCCCATTTGCCATATTGCAAAAGGCAAGGCACACAAGATCCCCAAGTGCGAAATAAAGTCATGCGCAATCTTTTCAAATTGGAGATCTTCTGGCTCCATGATATGCACAGAGCTATTGTGTCAAATAAGTTTGTTGGCATATTTTAGACATATTTCTTTTGATACTATACAGACCAAGCTTCGGATAAGTACAACTTATCACCCATATACAGATGGTCAAAAAAGTCCAAATCACATAATTGAAGATATGCTAAGGAGTTACGTCTGGAACAAACAACCAAAGTGGGCAGACCATATGCATTTGATAGGATTCGAGTATAATAGTCCACAACAAGAGTCTTAGAGAATGTCTCGTGTTATCATCAATTCCAATGATTCACTCCAGACAGATGATAAAATCCAATTTCAAAAGTTGAGGTTTTACAACTATTGTTAGCAGATATGCAAGCTCTAGTTGAAGAAGTCTGTGAGTATTTGCTAGCGCAAGAAGTCGTCAAAAAAGTCTAGCAGATAGGTATCGAACCTTGAGAGAATTCAAGGTTGGAGAATCTGTTTGGCTAAAGATCAAAGTTAAGCATGGAAAGTTTAAAATTGGCAATTGTGAAAGTTATCTCCTAGATGGGCGGGACCCTTTTAGATTATTGAGAAGATAGATACTTAGTCCTAAGAGCTCAATCTCTCTGCACATCTTAAAGTTCATAAGGTGTTGCATGCAAGTCTTTTGAAAAATCATACACCGGATGTGATACTAGAATCTCCCACATTACTGGAGATGACAGAGGAACAATTGAAGACAGTTCTCAAGGCTCTTCTTGATTTGGCTTACAAGCAGACAATGAAAACTCAAATATTGCAATAAATGGTTAAGTGGAAGCATCTTCCAATAGCTTATGCTAACTTGGGTTCTCAGAATTGATCTTGGTTTAGGTGCATATTCACACGGAGGGTGACTTCGGGCAACGAGAGCTGTTGGATGGGCATATTCACGAGTTATG
>JAANSK020244831.1:0-36865 GCA_011763485.2 Isoetes engelmannii
TACCCAGACCACCCCCGCGCCAGTGCTAGCTTTGCGTACCGTCACTTATTGCACTGAAAACGAGGAGACCCCAACAGCCAAATCAATACGTTCACAAGTACACTCGCCACCCTAGGGATGGTGAAGCATCCACGAGCGGTACTAGAAATTTTTTTGCGTAACCCATTTTGCAGAATAAAAATCTTGCATGCAAAGAATGTGTTTTTGCATGCGCAAATAGCCGTTTTGCGATAGGCAATCGCGATGAGTTAGCAAGGTTTCGGCCGGTGATTTAGCATGGCGGGGTGAGTCAACCGCATCACCCTCTTACCACCGCTTCGGACGACGAGGCGGTCACACTCCAGGAAGTTGAGGCTCTGGCAGCGAGCTTCGCTGCCAGGCATGGCTTTGCCACGTTCCTGCTGAGTGCCCGGTTCAAGCAGGATGGGCTTCCTGCGGTGCCTAGAGCCATCACCAATGCAGATGGCCGTTTTGTCGACGCCTATCAGCGCAAGGGCTGGGGTGCGGTCGACCAGCTGATGGATCGCAGCTATTCGTCGCCGAAACCCTTCTTCTACCGCACCGAAGACATCATCCAGCCTCGCAACGAGTGGAGCGAGGCTATGGCGATGTTCGGCCTGGATTGCGGCCACGTCATTCCGCTTCACTGCCCTGGTGGTGACGGCATGGTCCTGGTACTCACTGGCGGGCGGGTCTGCCCGCTGCCGGAACCGGAGCGCGACAAGCTATATGCCGATGCGTGGCGATTCCTGTGCGACCTATATCGGCCCTTCAAGAAGATCCTCGGGGTGAGCATGAAGGTCGACGCGCTGCGCGAGCGTGTGGAGTCTCTCAACGAGCGCGAGCGCAAGATCCTCACGCTGTTGTCGCACGGGAAGCAGATCAAACGGATCGCCTGCACGTTGAACGTCTCCACGAAGACCGTGAACAACGACATCGAGTCGATCTGCACGAAGTTGAACGTGGTGACCCGCACCCAGGCGGCCGTGAAGTACGCGATGGCCGGCGGCACGTCGGTGATCCGCGGCGACGAGTTCGATGCCCTGATGCTGATGTCGGGTCTGTAGACCCGCAATCTTCCCCGCTTGATTCGCGCAGCCGCGTGTGAACGTGGGCTGCGGTTGCGCGGGTGCACGAATTGCACCGGCAAAACCCCGGACCGTTTGTCGGCTGACCGTTCAGTGCATGCGGATTCATGTTCAGCGGCATGAACCGCGTCTAAATCCCTGAAAAATCAGGCCGAGCAATCGCCGCCCCGCTGGGTGGGCCAGACGGCCAATCCCTTGTAAGTCTTTCAAAGTGCTGACGGTTGCGCATTTGCGCAGTTGCTCGCATGCACCCCTCCTTTACATCCTTGCTCGCCTTCCATCGGCGCATGCACACCGCTTGTCGTGCTTGCACATGGGCGGTTTCTCGTTTACAAACCTAGCAAGGTTGCATGCAAAACCCCCAAGTTTGCATGCACAATACCGAGGGTCAGAAAGGAAATGTTGCCTGCATGCGAACCGCAGCGAATAATCGTCCATCTCCGCAAATCTCCGAAGGCAATGCCGATGGGCGTGGTTGTCGTCCCCGTAACCGAACGCGAACTCAAGCGATCCGTGGTGAATGGTTCGCTGGTTCAGCGAGTCGTTCTGGAACGGGTCTCGGGGGTTTGGCGTGTGCTGATCTTCTTGAAGGGCCACACGGACGGCATCACGCTGGGCCTGTATCGCGGCGGGGTGAGAACCTTCCGCAAGCTGGAACAGGCGGAAGCGTTTGCCCGCAAGGTGATGCCGAACATCAGCGAGGAAAACTACGACGTGTTCCTGCGTCGGTACTCGGATGCTTCGGACGAGTTGTCGGCGGAAGCCTCGCCAGAGTCGCTGGTGTCGGAGCCCTCGCACTAGCAGCGCAGGGGCCGGCGCTCGCCGGCCCGGTCGCGGGTCTCTGGCAGACCCAGGATCAGATCCACGTCGTAGTCGATAACGCCGATCCGCTGGCGCGGACGGCCGCGTCGTTCGCGCGTCCGATTCCGACCTCCAACGCCAAACTGATCGAGCGCCAGTCGCTCGGCAATCTTCATTTCGAGCTGCCGGTCACGGCGGGCTGCGGGTACACCGACCGGCAGCACCTGGTCGTGTGCCTGGATGTCGACTACGCGATGCCGGCGGTCGAACAGCTCCGGGTGCTGGCGTTCGCCAACGATCCGGTGCGGGTGCATGCCGGCTCAGAGCGTGCGCTGGCGATCGTAATGCAGTTGCTGCAAAACGCGCCGCGCGCTCAGGGCGACATCGAGACCGCACTGGCTTCTACCTGCGTCGGCGATTGCGCCCGTCGCGTCACCCTGGAAATGCAATGAACGCGAAGGTTCTCTCATTCGCTGCCGCGCTGTGCGCGAGCTTCCTGTCGGCCTCCTGCGCGACGGGTTCGCCGGTTGTGCAGGCCGAGCAGAAGTTCCGTGACACCTTCAAGAACATGCCGATTGACAAGGTGTCGGCCAGCGAGATCCCAGGGGTCTTCGAGGTCTATTCGCAAGGCAAGCTCTTCTACTACGCCCCGTCGCAGGAGCTGATGCTGTTCGGCGAGTTCTACACGGTCGGCGGCGAGTCGATCACGCAGAAGAAGATAGGCGAGTACCAGACTGCGCGCGTGCTCGACATCCCTTCGGATGTAGGCGTGACCGTGGGCGAGGGGGCGAATGAACTGATCGCCTTCCTTGATCCCGACTGCGGGCACTGCGCGCAGGCCCATGAGTGGATCGAAAAGAAGAACTACGAGGGCATCAAGCTCCGTGTGGTCTTCCTGCAGATGAATCCCGACAACCCGTCCTATGGCCGGGCTCAGCAGTTCGTGTGTGCGCCGCCGCAGCTTCGCCGTGAGGCGTTGCGCCAGGTGTATGCCCATGAAGACCCGGCTCCGGGTCAACACCTTCTCACCTGCGCTGAAGCCGCTCCGCAGCTCGCAGCGCAGGCCGAAATTGCAAAGAACCTCGGCATCAATGGGACGCCGACGTTCTTGCTCAAAGGCCAAACCGTTCTTGGGTTCAATCGGGAGCGTTTGGAAACGCTGTTGTCCGCTTCATTAACCAACTAGGAGTTCTTCAATGAACATTCTCAAGTCTGTCCGTGGTTCGCTGTTCGCGCTGTTCGCCACCATGATGTCCCTCTTCACCACCTCGGCTCACGCCTTCGCCACGCCGGCGGCGGGCAGCTTTGGCTACGACGTGTACGACATCGTGGTCATCAAGATGCTCGGTGGTCCGCTCGGCTGGGTCGGCGCGGCGCTGCTGCTCGTGTGGGGCATCAGCAACATCATGAAGCAGTGGCTCATCACCGTGGTTTGCGTGGTGGGTGCGACCTGCATCATCAAGGTGACCACCATCCTCACGTCGCTCGGCGCGACCGTCAACTAAGGCAGTACAAGCGGCGCGGCTACCGAAGATTCGAGCCTTCGGTAGTCCGCGCCTTTTTTATTGGCCTCAGTCCCTCTTCGCATTTGTCTACAAGGAATTCTCATGAAAATGCTCTCGCTTGCCCGCACCGCTCCACACGCGCTGCTGGTGTCGCTGATGGTCTTCGCGTCAACCGCCCAGGCCTTCGTCACGCCCGCCGCCGGTAGCTTCGGCTACGCGATCTACGACACGGTGTTGCTCAAGATGCTGGGAGGTCCGCTGGGCTGGGTCGGCGCGTCGCTGCTGCTGATCTGGGGGATCTCGAACATCATGAAGCAGTGGATGCTGACGATCATGTGTGTGGTCGGCGCTACTTGCATCATCAAGATCACCACGATCCTGACCTCGCTCGGCGCAACGCTCTAAGCCGTTCTCGCCATGCGTGTCCGCATCCCTCGCTACCTCCACCTTCCGCTCCAGATTCTGTGGTTCGACCTGGAAGACATCGGCGTGATCTTCGCCATGTATTTCTTCTGGCTTTTGGTCGACCACTGGATCTGCCTGGTGCTGCTCATCGTGGTTCCGTGGGCGTTCAAGAACGTCAAGGGAAAGATGCCACGCGGCTACCTCAAGCACCTGGCGTATCGGCTCGGGTTCTGGAAGTCAAAGACCTATCCCCCAACTGCCGTCACGGTGCATCACGAATGAAAGGCGATAAATATCTTCATCTGCTGGACAGCCTGCAGCACCGCAACCGCTTTCTGGGGTTGTCGCTGATGGTTCTGGTCGGTATCAACATCGTCAACCTCGGGGCGCTGATGAAAGCGCAGACGCGGACGCAGACGATTGTGGTGCCGGTAGGCGGCGAGGGCATGCAGATCGGCAACGGCAAGGCGGATGAGAAATACATCCGCCGCATGGCCCGCTACATCACCAACCAAGTCGGCAGCTACTCGGCGGGCACGGCTCGCGGGCAGTACCAGGAGCTGCTGCAGCTCTTCGCACCGACGCAGGTCACGGAAGTGGCCAAGTATTTCGACAAGCTGGTCGCGGACATCGAGCGGTATCCGTCGATCTCCTCGAACGTCGAGTGGGCAGGCGACAGGCCGCTCAAGTTCACCAGCAACATGATCCAGGTCCTTGCGATCAAGGAACGCTACGTCAATGGGGCGGTGACGGAGCGCAAGCAGGTCCACTACTGCATCACCTACCACGTCGAGGATGCGCGCTTCTTCATCGACCGACTCGATGAGAAGGGAGAAGCGGCAACCGATCTGTGCTTCCTCGATTCTTCACCAGCCTCGAAGGCGAACGATGAAAAACCAGCTGAGTAAGTTTGCCGCCGCGGCGGCATTAGCGTTCCTGTCATCGGCTTACGCCGATGGCATCCCGAAGGACGAGGGTGCAGTTGCCCCTGAAGCGACTGTCGCGCCGGTCGCTGCCGCGGAGGCCCCTCATGTCGCGCCGGTGATGTCGAGTGCGGGTATCGCCGACCGTGCCGTGCAGGCCGGTGAAGGCAGCTACACGCCGCCGGAGAAACTGTTCTCCGGCATCGGCGATGGCGTCGCTCCGAAGCCGGAAGACGTTCAGTCGGATTTGGTTCGCGTGGTGGATCACAACGATCCGGCGACGCGCGTGCAGACACCAGCGAACGATGCGCTGTTCGCCTACGTGCCGCCGGAGCGAACCGTCCAGGTGACGATCTCGCGCCGTGACGTGAACCGCATCCACTGCCCGGTCGACGTGGCGGATGTCTTCTACTCCAAGGAGAAGCCGGTCAACGTCACCGTCGCCGGCAGCGACGTGTGGGTGAAGGTTCTCAAGAAGGTCGTCGGCGGTACGCAGGAGAGCTACGACAAGGACCCGGTGGATCTGCACATCGTCTGTGCCGATTCCGTCTACACGATGATCCTGCTGCCCTCGGACATCGACTCGGTAACGCTGCGCCTGGGTCAGCCGACCCGCGACAAGGCTTCGGCCATTGCGAAGGAATGGGGTGCGCTGCCGATCGAGGAAAAGGTCCAGCGTCTGACGCGGATGGTTTACCGCGACGAGCTGCCGGTGACATTCCAGAAGCAGTGGATGACCAGTGATCGGCGCACGCCGCGCATGTTCCGGAACATCATCGTGCAGGGAAAGCAGCGCGTGACGGCCCCCGGTCTCGGTCTGTCGGCGATGGAATACGAGGTCATTCCAAACCAGCTCCCGCTGCAGCTTGATGAGCGGGACTTCCTCAACATCGGCCTGTCCAAGACGATTGTCGGTATCACCGTCGATCCGTTGGTGCTGGATGACAAGCACCGCAAGGCCCGCCTGATCGTCATTGAACGGAGCCTCAGCGATGGCCGATAACCCGTTGGTACGTGCGATTCGGGACCGGCTCGATCAGCTGGACCCGGAGAAGCGGCAGAAGGTCATCAAGGGCTCGATCATCGGAGCCGTGGTGCTGTCACTGGTGAGCCTCTATTACGTCACTGGCCAGGAGAAGAAAAAGCCGCCGCCGCCCAAGGAAGCGGCCTCGGTCATCGAACTGGGCGACGCGCGTCTCGAGGACGACATTCGCGCACAGGTCTCGAAGGAACGTGAAGAGCAGGACGCTCAGAACAAGAAGCAGGACGCCGAGCTGAAAGATCAGCGCGAGAAGGCTGCGCAGCAGGAAGCGCAGATGAAGGCGATGCAGGGTGTGCTGGAAGCGATGTCGCGCGGTCCTGCGATGGGATTGCCGGATATGAAGGGCGGCGGGCAGGCTTCGTCCGATCCGTTGGACTGGCAGAACGGCGCACCGCCGAACGGCGTGCCGCTGCCCGCTGGGGGCGGGTCGGCGCCGCCGATTCCGACCGCAGATCCAAACGCACCGCCGCAGGCCCCGCCGAGCGTGGATTTCGTCGGCGGTGTGGGCCGTGAGAGTGGTGCGAAGGGTGCGACGACCGGCACTGGCTCAAAAAAAAAGAACAAGCGGTTTTATCTGCCTCCGAGTTTTATGCCCGCGAAACTCTTGACGGGCCTCGCCGCGAAAACGGTGGAGAACGCCAAGGGCGACCCTGAGCCGATGATGCTGCGCGTACAGGCGCCGGCGGTGTTGCCGAACGCGGTCCGCGCGCAGCTCGAAGGGTGCCTGGTTGTCGGTCACGGCTATGGCTCGCTGGCGTCGGAGCGTGTCGAGGCCCAGCTCGTCTCGATCAGCTGTCTGGACTTCGCGGGCAAGTCGATGATCGACGCTGAGCTGCACGGCATCGTGGTCGACAAAGATGGTGTGAAGGGTCTTGCCGGACATCCGGTCAGCAAGATGGCCACGAACCTCGCGCGACTGGCGTTTGCCGGCGCGATCGAGGGCGCAGCGTCCGCCTTCTCGCAGTCAGCCACGACCACCAGCGTCTCGCCGCTGGGCCAGACGCAGACCATCGACCCCACGCAGCTCGGCCGTGCCGGCGCGGGTAAGGGTGTCTCGAAGGCATCCGAGGAATACAGCCGAATCATCGCGGAGCTGGTGCGTCAGCAGGCCCCGGTGATCGAGGTCGGACCCTCGAAGGATGTGACGGTCGTCGTGACCGAAGGCGCATGGCTTGAGTTGAAGGACTACGAAGAGGGACCTACCGATGAATAAGACGATCCTGGCCGCTGCTGCGGCCTCGCTGTTGCTGTCCGGCTGCTCGATCTTCGCCCCCTACGATTCCGAGTTTCAGTGCGAGCGGAGCCGCGACTACGGCAAATGCACCGATGTGGCGGGTGCCTATTCCGATGCGCTCGGCGGTGAGATGGGCGGGCATCCGATGGAGGAACCGGACAGCGCCAAGAAGAAGAAGGGAAAGGGTGAAGTCGAACAGCCGGTTCGCACCCGCGAGGATGACCAGCTCGCTCAGCAGTCCTTCAATCGCTACAAGTCCGCCGAATACGGCGAAATGGCCAACCTGATCGAGAAGCCGGTCACGCCCGTCGTCGCACCGCCCAAGGTCCTGCGCTCGCTGGTGGTCGCCTACGCGACGGCGGAGAAGACGCTGTACCTGCCGCGCTACGTTTATTTCTTCGTGTCCGAGGGATCGTTCGTGATGGGCGACTACCTCAACGTCGAGAAGCCTGATGGGGGCGGGGTCATGTACCCGAACGGCCAGATCGAAGGGCTGCGCTGATGCGCTTGCTCACGGACGAGGAAGCCGGCCCCTTCAAGGGAGACACGGCGCAGTTCGTGCGCCGCGATCCTTTCTCGAAGTACCTGCCGTACCGCGCGTATGACAGTGAGACGCGGACTTATCACAACGTCGACAACGCGTCGGGCCGAATTTGGGAGTGCCGGCCGGTGACGTTCATGGCCGAGAAGACGCTGAAGTCGTTGACCTCGGTCCTTCGCCAGGAATACCCCGACCAGACGATCTTCCAGTTCATCCTCTACCCGGACGACAACATCGCGCCGACGCTTGAGGCCTATCGCGCGCTCAAGACGCGCCAAGATCCGATGGTGCAGGAAGCCGCCGATCGCTACGCCCAGCATCTGTACGAGGGCCGGCACGGCATGAGCAAGATGCGCGACATCCCGACGCGCAATTTCCGGCTGTTCGTGAGCGTGAAGTCGCCGGAGGGCTTGGGGGCCGATCAGATTGCGCAGATCGAGGAAGGGCTGCAGTCGGCAGGTCTCTATCCGCGCCCACTGCTGCCTGGTGCATTGCTTGGCTGGCTGCGTCGGCTGTTCAATCGGTCGGTTCCGAAGAACGACGAGGCCTACAACGAGGGCCGCTACATCGCCAACCAGATCATCGACGCCGATGACCCGGTTGAAGAAGTGCCAGGCGGTCTGCGGTTCGGTGGGCGCTACGCCGCATGCCTGACGCCGAAGTCCACGCCCGAAGGGGCAGAGCCGCTGGGCGTGAACTGCATGATCGGCGGCTACGCCGGCAGCGAGGATGATTCGACCCAGATCAAGCATCGCTTCCTGTGGACCACGACAGTCTTCTACAAAGGGACCGCCGAGGCGATCAAGTCCAAGGCCTCGATCACGATGGCTCAGCGCATGGGTTCGGTCGGCGGCAAATCCCTGCAGCGCCGGCAAATCGAGCTTGATTGGGTCCTCGATGATGTCGAGAAGACGCCCTACTGCAACGTCATCACGTCGATGTGGGTTTTCGGCGACGACGCCGACGATGTGAACCGTGCGATCGCGCGTGCGCGTGGCTTGTGGGAGAAACAGAACTTCGTGATGCAGCGCGAGACGCAGATCGGCAAGGCGATGCTGATTGCTGCGCTGCCGTTCGGGCTCTACACCGGCGGTTCGGGCTGGGGCGATGTGCTGCTGCTGGACCGGGATTTCCAGATGTCGGTGAACGCCGCAGCGATGCTGCTGCCGGTGCAGGGCGACTTCGCGGGCGGCATGAGGCCGGTGATGATGACGGTGGGTCGCAAGGGCCAGCTCATCACGCTCGACGTGTTCGACAAGGGCGCGTCGAACTACAACTTTCTGTGCGCCGCGGGTTCGGGCTCGGGCAAGTCCTTCTGGACGAACAGCCTGGTCAACAACTACTACGGCACCGGGGCGCTGATTCGGCTCACTGACATCGGCTACTCGTACAAGAAGCAATGCGCCGCGTTCAAGGGGCGCTTCATCGACGTGGCGGACGAGAGTCAGAAACTCTGCGTCAATCCGTTTCTCATCGCGGGCGCCGAAGGCCGTGACCACGAGGACCGCGAAGGTGACGACGTGGCGGTGGCCTACGTCATCCTGACGATGATCTACAGCAACACCGGCACCGCGCAGATCACCGAGACGCAGGTGACGCTGGTCAAGGATGCGGTGTCGTTTGCCCGCAAGCGGGATGGCGGGCTGCGCGGGATCGACCACGTGCAAGAGTATCTGGCCACCTATCCCCAGCATGCAGGGGAGGTGAAGCTGCAGGCGGCGATCAGTCTGGCGCATGAAATGGCATTCAACATGCGCGATTTCACGTCGGGCGGTGAGTACGGCCGGCTCTTCAACGGCAAGTCCACGCTCAATATCGGCAGCGATGAGTTCGTGGTGTTCGAGCTGGAAGAGTTGCAGAACAATCCCGAGCTGTTCCGCGTGATGTCGCTGCAGGTCATCAACGCGGTGACGCAGGACCTCTACCTCAACAAGGATCGGTCGGTTCGTCGGTTCATGCTGTTTGACGAGGCCTGGAAATACCTTGGCAAGGGCGATGCGTCTGCGTCGACCTCGCTGATCGGCAAGGTCATCGAGGAAGGCTACCGGCGTGCGCGCAAGTACGGTGGCAGCACCGGCATCGTCACGCAGTCGCCGCTCGATCTTCCCTCGTTCGGCTCGGCGGGATCGGTCATCAAGGGTAACTCGGCGTTCAAGTTCTTCCTGGAATCGAATACCTATGCCGAGGCCGTGCGGCAGGGAATCCTCGACTACAACGGTCTGCTCTACGACCTGGTGTGCTCAGTCAAGAACAACAAACCGAACTACTCGGAGATCCTCTTTGATACCCCGTTTGGCTGCGGCGTCGGGCGGCTCTGCCTGGATGCGTACAACTATTGGGTGAACACCACGGACCCAGCGGAAGTCGCACGGTACGAGGCGACGGTGGCCACCGGACTTTCCCCGCGTGACGCGATGCTCAAGCTCGCGGGCCTGGCGTAGGAGCGTTGCACATGCGCAACTCCATCACCTTCGGTGCACTTGCTCTGGTCGTCGCTCTGACGGCGGGAGCTGACGTGAACCGGGACCGTGGCAAAACCGCAGGACAGTCGGTGCTCGGCAAGTGGGGCTCACCGAGCGCGCTTCAGCAGAACGCCATGACGCCACTGGCCAGTGGCGAACAGATGCAGACCATTGACGGGACTCAGGCCTTCGGCGCGAAGATTTCTTGTCCGGGGGCCAAGACGTTTCTCAAGCTCACGATCATTCCTGGTTCGGCGGGCGACATCGCAAACCTGGGCGTGTCGCTCGATACCAACCTCGATGGCACACCCGATCAGAACACGGTGCTGCCGGGGCCTTTCGGTGCGCTGTGCGACAACGGGATGGTGCAGTGCCCAGCGGGCACGATGACTGGCTGCTCCTACAAGCGGTGGGAGGCGACCCCTTCGGGCATCACGCTCAATCCGAACAACGGCGGCGGTGGTCCGAACACCATCCGCGACATGGGTGCCTGCTACTGCTTCAACAACAGCTGCGGCAATGGGCTGCTGATCCGCAACGCTGAAAAGGTTCTCAACGATACCGGCGCGGGGATCGCGCTTGCGATGCAGGCGAGTACGCCGCGTTTCGCAATGTCGGGATCTTCGATGGTCGACAGCTTGTCTGCTGAATTCTTCGGGCAGACCTCGGGCTGTGGCGCCGATCAGCGGCCTGAGCAGTATTACAAGAACACCGGGGCGCTTCAGGCGCAGGGCGTGGCCAATCAAAGCGATCCGAATTCGACGTACAACAAGATCCTCGCGTCGCCCAATGCGGCGGGCCACAACACCACGACGCAGGCCTGCCAGATCAACCGGAACATCACGATGTCCGGGTACTGGAACACCGCGGTCCTCGGCGCGACGTTCACGGGCGACGGCACCGCGCAGAGCTGCGGTGACGGATGCGTGCGGATCACCACCGGCCGCGACGGCTTTCACTACCTCAACGCGCGCTGCGGCATCTACACCACGAGCGCGAGCATCACGGTGAACCGTCCAGAGCTGATTAGCTCGGCGACGTTGGTGATGGTTTCCTACGACGATTTCCTGCGTGTCCGCATGAACGGCACGATCGTCTGGAACGCTGACCCGAGCTGGACCTGGGAAGGGACACGTTGCGGCGAGAACGACAATCGCGGCACGAAGTATCCAGGCACCGATGTGACCAGCTGGTTCACCGGGACCCCGGCCGGCGGCACGCTGCAGTTTCGGCAGGACACCACCTGGGAAGACAAGGGCCAGGGCTGGGCTGTCATCGAGGTCCGCTACAACCAGGACTGCGACGTTGCCAGCGAGACCATCGACAACGGCTGTGCCGCACAGGAAAGCAACGCGAACTGCTCGCTGCGTGATGAAAGGGTCGATAGCACTCAGACCATTCAGGGGTACGCGCGCACCGGCCTGACGCCGCTGCCGAGCACGAAGGATTACTCGTTCGGGGCCTGCAATAAGCGGTATACGCGCGATTACTTCCAGAAGCAGCGGAGCTACACCTGTCCCGCTACGGCCTCGCCTTACAGCGGCGAAGCCGCGCAGAAGCGGTACGAGTCGATCCACCAGTCGTTCGATCCGACGACGGGCAATTTCACCGACACCACGTACCAGAACGGGACCTATACCAGCTCGCCGCAGCAGCTCAAGAACCTGCCGCCGCCGGACAGCGTGCAGGCGTGCCCGATGGTGTGCCGCACGCGCAAGGATCGGCCCGGCGTTGCAGTTGGCGAGCCGGGTCCGGTGAACACCTTGAATCCGGCTGGTGTGGCGTATGACTTCACGTACCGCGAGTGCAGTGAGTCGAACGTCTGCCCGGCGGAGGCCGGCGAAACCATCGTCTCCGCATGTGCCTGCCGTAACAACTTTGGCGAAGCCGCCGCCGCCATGCAGACGATCCGCCAGGTGGCGGAGGACAGCCTATGCCAAGCACAGTGATTCACCGCGCCGCGCGAGCGGCCATCGCCTTCGCGGGGATCGGCGTCGCGTCGATGATTCTTCCATTCGGTGTCGCACAGGCGGCCAATGCCACGGTCCTGACCGTGACCAATTCGGGGGACGGCTCGGTCGCGTCCTGCGGGGCGGGCTGCCTGCAGGTGACAATGGGGCGCTTCGAAAGCACCACGTTTCTGTCATCGAGCTGCGGTCTCTACACCACGTCGGCGACGGTGAAGGTCAATCAGCCGGCGAAGATCAATAGCGTCACGTTGGTGCGAGTGGCCTACGACGACTGGATGCGTGTAAAGCGCGGCAGCACGATCGTCTTCAACGCGGACCCGGCTTGGACCGGCGCTGCGGCCCGCTGTGGCGAGAATGGCAGCCGGGGCACGTTCACGCCCGGCATCGACATGACGGCCTCGTTCCAGAGCATGGCGCCTGGCAGCTCGGTGGTGCTCTCGCAGGATCTGTCCTACACCGACCAGGGTGGCGGCGGTGCATTGGTGGAGATCCGCTTCACGGTCGCTCAATGCGACGACGGTATCGACAACGATGGCGACGGCAAGATCGACTATCCGACCGACACCGGCTGTGCGTCGGCCAACGATGCTACGGAGACCTACGACACGATCGCTGGCACGCCCTGCGCGAACTGCAGCTGTGGCGTCGACGTCAATGGCAATGGAGACCTGAGCGATACGGGCGAAGTCCAGACGTGTCCGCCATTGAGCGACGGTACGTCGCAGTGCCCGATTCAGCGGACCTCGTGCGTGGCCAGGGACGGCGGCTATGTCTGCCCCACGAATCCGGCGCTCGCCTGTCAGCCCACCGGCGGTAGCGTTCCAACCTGCACGCCGAACCAGTGCTACACGGCCACGTCGGGTGTCGTGGAGAGCACGGAAATCGACCAGCCCGAGCCGACCAATGATGGTCCTCGCGGAGCAGACGGGTCGTGCCTGGGGACCTTGCGTGTGTTTGCAGGGCAGGGGAGCCGGTGTCGTAAGTCGGGGACTCAGACCGCGTTCCAGAACTGTTGCGACAACAAGATGGCCAAGCTCGCCGACACGATGGGCGAGAAGGGTGGCAAGACCCAGCGCGACTACAAGAAGGAAGCCAGTGACATCCAGTTCTGGTCGAACCAGTGCGACATCCAGGATCAGAAAACCGCCCTGCTCGCGGACTCCGACTACTGCATCTACCTCGGCGAATACTGTGCTGAGAAATGGGTGTTCGGCTGTGTGCAAAAGGCCAAGTCGTACTGCTGCTTCAACAGCAAGCTGGCGAAGATGATCCAGGAGCAAGGGCGCGCACAGATCCCGAGCATGAATGGGTTCGGGACGATCAAGGAACCGGACTGCAAGGGATTCACGCTTGAACAGTTCCAGGCGCTCGACTTCACGAAGATCGACCTCAGCGGCTACTACTCCGATTTCCGAACGCAGTCGCAGACCATGATTCAGCAGAACGCTCAGGACAAGGCCCATGCCAACACGGGTCGTTAAGGTGCTCGGCGTTCTCGCCTTCTGCGTCAGTGCGTCGGCGCTGGCCGGCAAGTCGGTGACGGTCGGGAAGACGTACTCGATCGCGGAGCCGGATCTGCTCGATGAGATCAAACGAAAGGCGGCGGCGGCCGACTTCGGCAAGTGGGCTCGCAAGGCCCCGGCCGAATACACCGCGTTCCAGTCTGCTGCTTTGCCTCGTGTTCGCAAGACCGAATCGCACCTCTTTGATCCGACTTACATCCTCCCTGACGACATCCGTGATGCGACCGGCAAGCTGATCGCGCCGAAGGGTCTGCCGATCAATGTCTACACGCGCATCAAGGTTCCCGGTCGTTACATCGTCATCGCGGACACGCCGGAGGATTTCCAGTGGCTGCGCGACGTGGCCAAGCCTGTGAGCGGCGACAAGATCCTGCTCGCCGGCGGCAACGTCCTGCGAGTGCGTGAGCGGACCAGCGTGCCGGTGTTCCTGCTCGATCCGCGCTTCATCGAGCGATTCGGCCTTCGTGCCGTTCCTTCGGTCATGCAGCAGGAAGGGAACCGCCTTCGCGTGAGCGAATACCTGGTGGAGCTGGGCAAGGGCGCGTCGGCGCCGGCCGGTCAGCAAGAACAGGCACCAGCGATGGAGAAGAAGTCATGAAGCCCGCGATCCGGTCGGGTCTGGCCGTCCTCGCGTTGTTCATCGTTTTTGGCGGCGGCCTGTTCACACCCAAACCGGCGCATGCCGTCTGCACCGACAGGACCATGATTAACCCGGTGTCGGATGTGGCCTGGGACTGCATCTTTCCCATGACGATCATGGGTGTGCCCCTCGATTTTGGCGAGCATCCGCCGGACAGCGACAGCACCGAAATGTTGTGCGCGTGCCCGAATCGTCGGTTCCCCGGCGATCCGGGCCTCGGCTTCATGGTGAGCTTCTGGGAGCCGGCGAGGATGATCGACACCACGAACGATCCGTGGTGTTTTCCTGGGCTCGGTATGAACCTGGGAAGCTCGACGGCGGTGAGCGGTGGCGGCTGGGGATATAGCGGCTCGGGCAAGCTCTCGAAGCTCGGCGATCACCTGGCGTTCCAGAACTACCACTACTACATCATGCCGATCTGGGCGGTGCTGGATCTGTTCACCGACATCCCCTGCATCAGCGAAGAGACCTCGTTCGACCTGACGATGGTGAGCGAGATCCGTCCTGATTGGGGCGATGACCTCACCGCGATGCAGCTGTATCCCGAAACCTCGGTCATGGCCTCACCGATCACGGCGCTGGCGTGCATCGCCGATGCGGTCGCGTCTACCGCGCAGCGGCCGATCGACGCGCTCTACTGGTGCATGGGCGCGTGGGGCACGACGTACCCGATGACGGGAAACATCATCGCCAACGACTACGCGGAGGCCAATGCCGGCATCGCCGCGAAAGCCATGTACGTCCAGGCGCGGACGGCGCTGTTGCCTGATCGTGCGGTGAACTACTGCTACCAGACTCCGCTACCGATCTGGATCAAGAGCCACTGGCGCATCCAGCAGATTGATCCGGTGGTCGACGGTCAGTGCCGGTCGATCGGCTATCCCGGCTTGCTGTGGACGAAGCACAAGAACCCGGTCGGTGGCCAGGACAATTTCAGCTGGCTGCTATTCCGCAAGGTGAAATGTTGCGTCGTAATCCTGTAGTGTGGAATAACATTTTCTGCTATCGTTTAGGACCACCAGATGATCCCTGACATCGAGGCTGCACGCAAGAAAGCCCGGACCGCCTACATGGCGGTTTCGGGCATTTCAGGCTTTATTGGCGTTGGCGAGCTGATCGCATCCGACAATTCCGCTGCCTTCGCCGGCTTCACACTGGCGTCGATACTCGCGGTCATTGTTAGGCATCTTCTGCTACACGATGGCCCTGCCGATCTGCTCCGAATGTTCGCCGACAAACCCCGAGCTGACCGATGAAACGTCCCGTCCCTGCCGTTGCTGTTGTGGCCTGCCTCATCGTGGGCTCGTTCTCGGTGCAGGCCGACGACAGGTCGACCCCCAATGCCGCCCAGCTGAGCAAGCAGGCCACGGAGCGCGCTCGTGCCGTCACGCTGCCGCCGATCAAGCCTGCCGAGCTGACGCAGGAACAGCGGCAGGCAATGGAAGCCGCAGCGGAGAGCGCGCGAAACCGAGCCAAGTCCGAACTCAGCCGACTGGCGGAAACCTCTCCCTTCACGCCGCCTGTGCCGACAGATACCCCGTCCTCGGAAAACCCTGCTGTTGAAAAAGGTCTGCCGAAGAACCTGGCCGGCCGAGTCGTCGTCGCTCTCTCTTCCTCGATGCCGGATACCGAGTGGGCGGAATACATGGCTCAGCTCGATGGCAAGCCCGAAGCACTGGTTGTGCTGCGCGGATTCATCGGCGGTGGTCACACCGTCATGGAGACAGGGAAGCTCATCGAGCGAGTACGCCGCGTGAAGATGGATCTCCCGAAGGGAGGCCATCGCAACGTGGAAGTGATTGTGGACCCGATCCTGTATCGCAACCTGGGCATCGACAAGGTGCCGGCCGTGGTCTGGCTTCCCGGCGTCAGCGAGGTATCGCATTGCGACGGCAAGGACTTCGAGGCTGCTGTCACCGTGTACGGCGCGGTGGCAGTGAGTTTCGCGCTGGATCAGATCAACCGTAACGGCGGCAGCGTGCCCGCCGCCATTCTCAAGAAATTTGGAGGCTGACAATGAGCGACATCAAAAGCACTGCGAAGAAGCGCGCCCTGCTCGGGCTGCGCCTGAGCATTCTCGCTGGCTTGAGTGCCGGGATCTGGTACGTCGGTGATCGTCTCGATTGGGTGCGTGGCGACTCGATCCCGGTGACGCTCGCATGGATCAGCGGCGGCGCAGTCAACACCGGCGACTATGTGTTGTTCGACGCCCAGCACCCGATCATCAACGAGGGGCGAAAGTCGCACCTCACGAAACAGGTCGTGTGCGTCGAAGGGCAGCAACTCACGTACCAGGCGGACACTTTCAGCTGCGACGGGCGCGTTCTTGGAAGCGTGATCCACAAGACCTTCGACGGAACCCCGATCGCGGTTGCCGAATACAACGGCGTGATCCCGGCGGGCAAGGTGTTCGTGATGGGGCCGCATCCGCGCAGTTTCGATTCGCGATACCTCGGCCTGCTCGATCGTTCGCAGCTCACGCGCGTGGAGCCGCTTCTGTGATGAACAGGACACTCATCGCGGTGATGGTTGCTGGCATGTCGACATCGAGCGCGTGGGCCGTGCCGCAGGGCCGGGATGACGCTGCAGCGATCACGATGCCAGGGAAAAGCGCGCCGCCGTCCAAGACGGCTACACAGGCGTCGGCGGACAAGGAAGCGAAGCGCGGCTACTGGTTCTACAAGAAGCCGAAGGAGCCTGAGCCCACGGAAGAGGCGCAGGTCGAGGCGCAGACGATGAAGCCCATGAGCGCTCCGCCGAAAGAGCCGGAGCTGCTCAAGCTGCCGCCCAAGCAAGTCGAGAAGATGATCGAGGACTACCGCGAATATGCGCTCTACACGATGGAGCCGGAAAAGGTGCGGTGGTATTACGAAATGGTCGACTTCGCTCGCCGTCGTGCACGCGCGTTCATGAACGTCACCGAGGTGGTGATGCTGAGCAATTCGACGCTCAACATGAACACCGAGTATCCGGTGAACGCGCCTGGTACCAATGCCCGCATCGCGCGGCGCGAAAGCACCATCAGTACCCGGTTGAATCAGGAAGGCCGGAACGCTGCGCTCATCATGCTGACCAGCAAGGGCTGTGGGTACTGCGATGCGCAGCGCGGCATCTTGAAGTTCTTCCAGCAGAAGTATGGCTGGATGGTCCGCGAGGTCGACATCCAGGAGCACCCGGAAGCGGTGACGCGCTTCGGCACCACGTCGACGCCATCGGTGTTCCTCATCGTGAAGGAATCGCAGGACTGGATGCCGGTGGCGGTCGGCGTCGAAGCGCTGCCGAAGATCGAGGAAAACAGTTATCGAGCGCTGCGCATGCTCCGGGGCGAGACCACGGCACAGCAGTGGACGACCAACGAGTACGAAGACGGCGGGTTGCTTGACCCGCAAAGGAAATAGCCATGAAGAAGAACCGCGTGATGTCGAGCATCGTTCGCCTGGTGTGTGGAGCGGCTCTGAGCTTGGCGGCTGGGTCCGCGTTCGCTGCGGGCGATTGGGTGGAGGACTGGTTCGATCAAAGCTCCACGACATCGCCTGGCTCGCTCAAGACGCAGCAGCGCGGCTACTACACCGGCGGGTCGTTTCAGGCCCGCTGGCGCATGAGCAACGAGTACCCGGTGTCGGTCAGTCCCCCGCGGTTCTCGGCAGGCTGCGGCGGTATCGACTTGTTCGGCGGCGGCTTCTCGTTCATGGACCCTGAGTACCTGGTCCAGAAGCTCGAGCGCGCGATTCAGGCAGCGCCGGCGATCGCGTTCCAGATGGCGATGTCGGAATACTGCAAAGAGTGCACGAACGCGATGAACACGATGGAGCAGATCACCGACTATCTGAACTCCATGCAGATGAACGATTGCCGTCTCGCCAAGGGCATAGCGGCGATCCCTGCGAAGGGCGATTACTCGTACTTCAAGGAAGCAGGCGAGAAGGCCATGCAGGGATACACCCTGCTGACTGGCCAGGGCAAGAACTCGCAGGACGTTGACGACAAGGTGCGATCGAGCGGCGGCAAGGCCCCGGTCAATGTCAGCGATGCGGTGGCGGAGTGCCCGGCGGTGTTCAAGACGGTGTTCACTAGCGGATCGGTGGTCGACAACGTGACGGGGCTCGTGAGCCTGTCGTCGTATGCACCGCTGATGCGCGGCATGATCGGCGACGTCCATGTGACCTATGACGCGACCTACAAGAACTACCAGATCGCCTCGGTGTCGCCCTGCAAGGGCAATGATCCGACCGATGGGTTCGACTTCATCACCGGCAAGATCGAGAAGAAGAGCGCGGGTACGGCAGGTACGTGTTCGGTGGCCACTGCGAAGTCGGTGCAGGATGAAGTCAGCGACCGGCTCTACTCGATTGCCAACAAGCTGAAAAGCAGCGGGTCGGGTGGCGCTGCTTTGACGCCGGCCGACCTTGCTTTCGTCAACAGCGCGCCGTTCTCGGTGCTGGTGATGCTCCGCGATGCGGTCAAGGACAACTACGTCGACGAGGCCATTTCGCAGTCGCGCGACATCCTCGCCACGGCCTACGCCGCTCACATGCTCAACGATGTTCATGTCATGGCGCGGCTGGTGCTCTCGAAGGCCGACGAGGTGTCGACCAACGCCTCGATCAGCACGACGAACCCGATCAAGTGCGACACCGAATTCCTGAAGCCGGCCATCGCCGAGATTCGGGACATGGACGAGCGCGCGATGGAGTACCGGCGCATGGCGTTGCAGAACTACGCCAAGGCGCAGTCCGAGCTGAACTCGAATCTGCAGTACGCGAAGTACCTGCGCGAGCGCCGCGATCAGAGCGTCGGCAACGCAACCACCGGCATGCGGTAAGGGGGATATATGGCCTGGCTCAAGAAACTCGCGCTGCTGGCGGTCCTTGCGACGCCCGGAGTCGCGTCAGCGGCTCAGATGCAATACATCGTTTACAACGCTTTCGATGAGACGGTGCAGGCGTTCCAGCGTCTCGCACTCATTACCGGCGACTCGGTGTTTCTGATGCTCGCTGGCTGCTTTGTGGCCGGGTCGATCGTGATGTCGGCCAGCTTCTTCGCTGCTGAGGGCATGGCGAAGAAAGCGAACAACCCATTCGGGTTCTTGATCCAGGCTGCCGCAGGCCTGGCGCTGTTCTTCGGTGCTGTCATGCCCAAGGGCACGATCTACGTCTACGACCAGGTTCTCAACAAGAATCAGGCGGTGGGCGGCATCCCGGATCTGGTGGTGTTCTTCGCAGGCGGCATGAATGCCGTCGAGCGCGAGCTGACGCGGATGGTCGATACGGCGGCGGCGACACCGTACTCGAACGACGTGGGTGCGATCGGCTACCAGCTGATCTATAACGCCAGTCGTGCCAAGCAGTCGGACGCGGATCTTGAACGGACCATCGGGCAGTACGTGCTGGATTGTGGCTTGACCGCGGTGGGAACCAATCAGAACGGCGCGACGCTCAACGAACTGCTGCGCACTTCGACGGATCTGCGGGATACGCTGGCGAAGTTCACGCACCCGTCCTGGCCGACCACGTATTACCCGGCGAACAACAGCGGTGGCGTGCCGGGAACCTGCGCGGACGCCTGGGCCTACATCCGGCCGCTTTTGGATAACGTCACGACGGGTCCGGTGGGTGCGCTCAAGAATCAGGTCTGCACGGAATCCGGGTTCAACATGGCCGACGCGGCGGCGGCGGCGAAGTGTGAATCCGCGCAGACCGAAGCTGCCAGCCTGTTTGGCGTCGCACCCTCGTCGTCGGGCGTGTTCATGCGCAATTTTATTGTCGCCAAAGGCATGGTGAACATGCTTATGAGGCCGGACTTCACCGCGTCTCAGGGCATGCTGGTCAACCGCAATGTCATGGCCGAAGGCCTCGGCGCAACGGAGGCGCTGAATCAATGGGTGCCACGCCTGCGCGCAATGATGCTGGCCCTGGTGCTGGGCATCCTGCCGATCCCCTTGCTCTTCATCGCCACGAACCTCGTCTACAAGTCGCTCGGTCTGGTGATCGGGCTTCTCGCGTTCATGGCCTTGTGGGGCGTAACGGATGCCATCAGCGTGCAGATGGCGCGTGACGCGGCGGCGACCGCTTTCACAACGATGAAGCAGCAGCACATGGGCTTCGAGTCGCTGATGCTGGCGCCTACTGCTTCGATGCAGGCCCTCGCGCTGTACGGCAAGTATCGAATGATGGCGATGGGCATGGCGACGCTCATCGCTGGTGCGCTGTTCAAGGTATCGACCGGAGCATTTGGCAGCAGCGCCGAATCCGCTGGAAAGGATCTCGCCGTCGAGGGAGGCAGCGCCGGCAGGTCGACCATGACCCCCGAAGGCATGCAGTCCACGATGGGTTCGCTCGCGCAGTCGGGAGGTGCCGCTGCGCAGGTAGCTACTCATGGCGCTGGTAGCTCCATGAGCGCTGGTGCATACCCCTCGCTGTCGGCCGGTGCTGCGCATGCTGCGTATTTGAACGCTGCAACGGTTGGGACGGGCGGGCGGGCGCCGGAAGGCCTGGATGCGCTCATTTCGGGAGGCGGCGCGCTGGAAGGTGGCGGGCGCGCGGGTAAAGCAAGCGGTCTGCTCGAAGCGGCGGGTCAGCGCGGCGAGTCGCCGGTCAACACGGCGGTGTCGAGTTCGTCGGCGGAAACTCAGCTCGGCATCGGCGGCAATATTGGAGGCCTGCAGGGAGCATCAGAGCTGGCGAAGCGTCGCGGTGGCAATGTCCAGGGCGTCTCCGCTGAGGTTGCAGGCGCTTCGAGAGCGTTTGAAGGGGAGAGCGCCCTGTCTCGTCGCGACGCCGGCAGGGAGCTGACCGGGAGGCCGGATGGCGATCTGGATGCCGCGAAGGTCTCAGGTATCAACGCAGCGGCATCGCCGCTGGCCGATGCAAGGACGGCCGGTGCGTTCGAGGGCGCCGATCAGACCGAACAGCTTGGCGAACTGGCGAAGGCCAGAAACGCTTCGACCACGGGCCTCGGCGAAGCCGCCGGCGGCGACGTTGATCGGATCGAAGGTCTCTACAAGACCGAACACACGACGGGCCTCGCTAAAGCTGAGACCATCGGCGGAAAGGCTGGCGAGGTCGGTGTTGGCCAAGGCCGGGACGCGATTGTTGGCGCGGTGGGAACGAACCGCGCGACGGATGCGCTGGGTCTGGGCGCGCTTGCGGATGGGAACACACTGGGCAAGGTTACGACGGCGCAGGGTGGTGTGGCGTCGGGGAAGCACGGCGGTCCTGTCGCTGCAGGCAAGGAAATTGGCAAAGGCCAGTTCATCGGAAATCTTGCGTCGTCGCGTGCGACGAACGAAGTCGCCGGCGCGGTTGGTGTCGACGGGATCGCGCAGGGAGAGGCCCTGGGCAAGTTCACGTCCGCGGCGAGTGGTGCAGCCGCTGGGGCGGCAGGCGGCGTCCGTGCGGCGGGAGAGAAGATCGGAACTCAGCGTCTTGCGGCGGATCTCGGTACCGCAACGGCGCGTGAAGCGGCGGCGCGTCAGATCGTCGGTGACGGAGTGGATAACCGGGTTCGGTTCGAGTCGCTGTCGAACGGCAACATGCAGGCCGTGCTGACGGGACCGGAGCTGGGCAACTATCTCGATAATGCTGTTAAGAACGGCATGCCAGAGAAGCACGCGGACATGATTCGCCGGGCTGGCGCTGCGCGCGTTGAGTTCGGTTTCGATCCAGAGAAGGGCGTCGTGCAAGCAACGGCGTCGGGTACGTTCAAGACGTTCACCGGATCTTTTGCCTCGGCTGAGGACGGCCAGATGACGTCCTATAGAGACGATCAGACGGTCAGCCATACCAGCACGCGAGCCTACGGGCCGCAGGTCTCGGGAAGCGCCGCGCTGTTCAACGACAAGAATGCGTTGGCAAGCGAAGTCAGCCGCGCATACGGGGGCAACATCATCGGGGGTTCTAAGGACGGTGCTTCCTTCGATACGCTCGCTGCTGCGTTGGGCAAGGGCATGGAAGATCGAGGATTCAGGGCTGACGCATCGAACCGCGACAACAAGGCCTACTCGTGGAATGCGTCGCTGTCGGGAGGGTTGGGTGTTGGTAGCACGCGGATGGGGGCCGGCGTTGGCGCCGGTGTCGCCGCGACGGGAGGCACTACGGACGACACGTCTGTATCGAACAACCTCAACACCGCGGCCTTCCGTCAAGCGATTACAGAGTCGCGTGCTCAAGCAGTTTCGGAATGGTCACACGGACATCCGGGGCAGTCGCCGCAGGGCGGCGATCCGATTGCGGATCGTGTGATTGCTGAGAGGACTGCTGAGCTGATCCAGCAGCGTGCCGCAGGAATCGAACGCACGGCGACAAGGGCTACTGAGGATGCTCGGGATGGTAATGATGCTATGGGCGGCGATGCACCGAGGCAGGGGTCGTTTAACGAGCCCCCGAAGAGCAATAGTTCGGGTCCGAAGGGCGACGTAGGTCCGGCCTATGACTTCAGAAGCAAGTAGGTCGACGCAGGATGCTGAGTGATGAGCAAAAAAAAGGCCCGCCGATTGGCGGGCCTTCCTGTGAAGCACGATCGTCAGTTGAAGGTGTCGTTACGGTCGCTGCCGAAGCTGAGCGGACGAGCCGTGCCGTAGGGGTTGCCCTGCGTGTCGACGGCGCCAACCATGAGGCAACCGCTCGCCGGGTTTACGGTTGGCACGTTGAGGCCGGGCAGGCCCTCGTGGGTCCGAATATCTGCTGCGCCGACAGGCAGTCCGTAGGTAAGCCGTCCGACTGCGCACAGCGCGAACGCGGGGACCAGGAAGACGGGGCTGAGAAAGTGCGGGATGAGGGCAGCCGCGAACAGCGCCGCACCAACGCCGCCGATGGCAAGGCCGAGCTTCTGTCGTCGCGTGAAGTTCATGGCTGGCTCCTTCCCGAAAATAATTGCACATGTGCAACCCACAAGGCTGCGGCTGAATTCTACGCCGTTCAGAACGATGGTCATTGCTGCTCTCCGTGTGGTCGAGGATGTGCCCTCACCACTCGGCGCGGGGACACCCGCAGGCCACCGGGGAGCGGGGACAACCTGAAACGGTCCAATTATGCAAGACATGGGGTTTTGCATGCAAAACGGTGTATCTTGCATGCGTCAAATAGAGGCATTTGCCCCAGAGGTTTAACCAGGCACAAGGAGCCAGTGATGAAGGATTTGGTGAAGGTCAGGATGGCGGGAGCGGCGGTCGTGGTGGCGGCGCTCTCGGGGTGTGCGGCACTGGATACGGCGCAGACCGTCTACAGCACGGCAAAGACTGGGTACACGGCGAAGGCCGCGTACAACGATGTGAAAGACATCAAGGATGCCGAGCCGGCATTCAGCGGTTACTCGTCGGTGCTCGTCTATTCGGAACTGGTGCCGCGTGACCAGGAAAAGGCGACGGCGATGAAGTCGGCATTCAGCGAGAGCATGGTCTACCAGGTGCAGCAGCTCGGCAGCGCCGTTGGCGCGCAGCTGGCGGTCTGCCAGGCCGCCTCGGCGTGCGGAGGTCGCGTCCTCTCGGTTCAGTTCCGGGAAGAGGCTTACAACGCGAATTTGGGCGAACGCCTGCTGATGGGAAGCCAGCTCAAGGGCAAGTTGGTGTACGTCGACAATGCCAGCGGCCGGGTGATCGCCGAAAAGCGGATCGAGGGCGTCGATACCTACGCCGACGTGCTTGGTCTTATCCGGGGCTCGATGATGATGTCGATGTTGCGCTCGTACAACGGTGCGGGCGCAACCGAAGAGTCGATGAATCGAGTCAGGGCCGTGAAGCCAGGCTACGAAAAGCTGCTCAGCGCGTCGTGACCCCTAGAACGGCGCTTGGAGCTGCCGGGCTGCCTTGCGGAGATTGATATGGCCAGGACCGCCGACATGTTCCCGAAGATTGATTCCCTACGGCGTGTGCTGATGCACGTCTTTGATGCCGGGAATCTGGCCGGTGGTTCCAAAGGAATTCGCTTCCGCTGCCGCAGTTGCGGTCATGACACCGGCTGGATTCCTGACGACTGCACGGTCAGCCAGAACAAGCGAGGGCGGCCGTGCCCGACCTGCAACTGATGTCCAACCAAACGGAGAAACCCATGAAGCAAATGATCGTCGCGGCGCTTGTTGGCGCCGGCACTGCCCTGCTGCTGTCGCATGTGTCGTTCATCCCCACCGCGTTCGCACAGGAGACCGGGCGCACGTCAGAGTGCCGGTCGTTCGGACACTCTGATCCGTCGCGCTTCAATATGGGCGTGAACCAGCTGTTGTCCGAAGGCTGGACGGTGAAAGGGTATAGCGTCGGCACGCCGACGACCCATTACGTTCTGATGTGCAAGTGACGCATGGGCGCTACGGCTGCGGTTGCCGGCGCTGTGCTCAACTGTTGGGCAGCTGCAGCGCATCGGTATGACCTGCCGGTAGAACTGCTCTACGCGATAGGGCAGGTCGAGTCGAGTCACAAGGTCACGGCTGTTGGCGTCAACAAGGACGGCAGTCGCGATCTGGGCGTTATGCAGATCAACAGCCGATGGCTACCAACCTTGAACCGCTACGGCATCACCGAAGCGGACCTGCTGACGAAGCCGTGCACGAACATCCAGGTCGGGGCATGGATTCTGGCCCAAGAGGTGTCGCGCACCGGGTACACCTGGTATTCGATCGGGGCATACAACGCTGGGCCATTGACCACGAAGTCTTCCGAGGCGTCGCGCAAGAAGAAGCTCGGGATCTACAAGGTGTACGCAGGCAAGGTCATCGCACGCTGGAAGGCGATCAAGGCAGAACGCGAAGCTGCGGACACTCGCATGGTTGCGAAGGTCGACAATGCTGATCGGTAAGATCCTCGTCCTCGCGGTGTTGGTGGTGGGCGTTCTGCTCGGCATCAACTACCTCGCCAACTCAATCGCCATCGGCCCGGCCACGGTGCTCGATGGGGATTCGCTGCAGATCGGCGACAAGCTCCTGACCCTCGATGGCGTCGATGCTGTTGAGCTGGATCAGACCTGCACCTTCAACAGCAAGCAGTGGCCCTGTGGGAAACACGCCGCTGCGGCGCTGCAGAAGCTAACGGCTGGCAAGACTGTCACCTGCAGGCCGAATGGCTCGCTCAAAGGAGAGCGCAGGATCGCCCGCTGCTTTGTCGGCACCGATTTCGACCTCGGCAGATCGCAGGTGCAGTCGGGCTGGGCGGTGTCGGTCCCGACATCGAGCGCGAACTACACCCCGGACGAGAAAGCAGCGCAGAAGTCGCTGTCCGGAATCTGGTCGTCATTCTTCGAGCTGCCCTGGCGCTTCGTTAATCCGCGGAAGGATGTGATCCCATGACGACATACCGGATGTGCAATCAGCCTGTCGAACCCGATTCGCCAGAGTGGGATGAGCTGATCGAGCGCGCGTATTCCGCCAAGGAACGGCCTGTGTGCCTGTGCATGGCCGGCGGCATCCAGATGTACGTGGCGAAGATCGCCGGCAAGCACTTCATCAAGCGCATGCCGAACTCGGGTGCGAATCACTCGCCGACATGTGAGTCCTATGAGCCGCCTGCAGAGCTGTCCGGGCTTGGCCAGGTGCTCGGGTCGGCGATCGAGGAAAACGTCGATGATGGCGTGACGGCCTTGAAGCTCGGGTTCTCCCTGACGAAGGGGGCCAATCGCGCGGCGCCTACGGCCAGCGGTGACGAGACCGATTCGGTCAAGACGGATGGCAACAAGCTCACGCTGCGCGGCACGCTCCACTACCTCTGGGAACAGGCGGGCTTCAATCGCTGGTCGCCCGGCATGGAGGGCAAGCGCAGCTGGTACGTGGTGCGCAAGTTCCTCCACCGTGCGGCCCTGGACAAGCGTGCGAAAGGACAGGACCTGTCGGAGATTCTTTACATCCCTGAGCCGTTCCGGCCGGATGAGAAAGACGCGATTGCTCAGCGGCGGCATGTCCAGTTCGGGAAGATTGCCGGAGCCCACAAGACCGGACGCCGGCTGAACCTGGTCATCGGTGAAGTGAAGGAAATCAGTCAAAGCCGCTACGGCTACAAGGTCGTGTTGAAGCACGTCCCCGATACCGCCTTCATGCTCAACGAGGACATCCACAAGCGGCTCAAGAAACGGTTCAACGTCGAGCTGGGTCTGTGGGATGCGTCCGAGGATGTGCACCTGGTGCTGATCGGCACGTTCAGTGTCGGCATCACCGGCATCGCCAGCCTCGAGGAAGTGGCGCTGATTACGGTCGACCTCAATTGGATTCCGGTCGAGTCGATGTTCGACAAGATGCTGGTGGCCAAGCTCATCGAGCTGAATCGACGGTTCGTGAAGGGGCTGCGGTACAACCTGCCCAGCAGCCGTCCGCTGGCGTCGGCCGTGCTGTCGGACACTGATCCTCGCGCCACGGCGCTCTACATCGTTCCGCCTGGCGCAGAAGACGAATACACGAATGCTACGCAAGGGCTCATCCAGGAGAGCGATCTGCTGTCGTGGATGTGGCGTGCCGGCGAGGTTGAAATGCCTGCGCTTCCAGCAGCTGCGGCGCTTCCGAAGTCGTCCGGGCCGCACGCTGGAACGTCGTCGCGATCGCGTGAGTCGGTGCGCGCTCCGAGCGGCGGTTAAGCCAAGCGTCGCCGGCGAACAGGATCAAGAAGCAACAGCATGGCGTCCATCGTGACCAGCGCCCTCGTCCATCTGATCTGGTTCGTCCCGCTGCTGCTCGTCCTGGAAATATTCAAAAGTCCCGGCGTCAAGGGTGCTTTCGGCGAGTGGGCGGTCAGGCTCGCAGGAAGTGTTCAGCTTCCCTCGGATGTGTACCTGCCGTTGCACAACGTGACCCTGAGAACCCCTGACGGCACGACACAGATCGACCACATCCTTGTGTCCCGTTACGGGATCTTTGTTGTCGAGACGAAGAACATGAAGGGCTGGATCTTCGGCAACCAGGGGCAAGCGCTTTGGACGCAGACCCTGTACCGGAAATCCTACAAATTTCAGAACCCGCTCAGGCAGAACTACAAGCACGTGAAGGCCGTTGAAGCGGCACTAGACGTGCCAGCCGGCACGATTCATTCCGTGATCGTGTTCACCGGAGAAAGCCGGTTTAAGACCGCTATGCCGGTCAATGTGACAAGGGCCGGAGCCTACGCGGACTACATCAAGTCATTCCGCGAACTCGTGCTCAGCGCGAGCCAGGTTGAGGAATCGGTCGCAGCCATCCAGTCGGGGCGGCTCGAAGCGACGATCGAGACGCATCGTCAGCATGTCCACCGGCTGCGTGATCGCGCCGACCCGTCGAGCGACTGTCGGTGCCCGCGATGCGGCAGCAATCTGGTGCTGCGCACGGCGAACCGCGGCGGCACTGGTGCGAGCAACCAGTTTTGGGGATGTGCCGGTTATCCGAAGTGCCGTTTCGTGAAGAACCTCCCCTGAAGAACATCTACAACAACGCTGCTACAGCCCCGTCAGAGATCGAACCCGTGAACAGAAAAGTCGTCGTCGTAATGCTGTCCCTTTCCGCTGCCCTGCAGGCCTGCGCACCGCCAGATTCAAGCGAGACGGCCGATGCGACCACGATCCGGTCGTTCTCCATCACCGATACGAACGGCAACAAGACGGCCGGCGCGTCGACGGCCGTGTTCGATTCCAGCAGCAATGGCGGGGTGTTCACCCTCGAACATGATGCGGCGTCGACCACGCAGGCTTATCGAGTCGACTGGTACATCAGCACGGATAGCGTGCTGTCGGAGGACGACAAGCAGTTCTTCGGCCGCAACTGCAATATCGACTTCGGCGATTGCGCAGACCAGAGCGGGACCTTCTCCTGCCAATACACCAGCGACGTGAAGACGGTTTGCACGCCGACCACGGCTCGTCAAGAAACGAATCTGTCGACTTACTTCGCTGACCATAGCGGACTGCCTGGCAGCTACATGCTGATCTTTCAGGTCTGCAATGGGCTGCTCAAGGATTGCGTGCAGCGCACCGTGCCGGCGTCGTTCCTCTGATGCTGCGCTCTGGACGCGCGGCGTCGATCGCCGTGCTGATGTTGCTGTCGTGGTCGATCGGCGCGGCCGAGGCCCCGTTCTCGGCTCGCGTAGTGGCCGTGCATGACGGCGACACTTTGACCGTGCTGACGGCCGATCATCGGCAGCAGAAGGTTCGTCTTGCCGAAGTCGATGCCCCAGAGTGCGGCCAGCCGTATTCGCGCAACAGCAAGCGTGCGCTGTCGGATCTCGTGTTTGGCCAGACGGTGCGCGTGATTCCGCAGTCAATGAGCTACGGAAGGATCGTCGGCTGGGTCATGGTAGGGAGCCCGGAGCGCGACGTGTCGGCGTCCCTCGTGCAGCAGGCCGCCGTGTGGGTTTATCCGCAGTACCTCAAGCGGATGGATCTGCTGGGCATCGAGACCGCCATGAAGGCGCGGCGGGTTGGGATCTGGTCCCTGCAGGCGGACCAGAGAATGCCGCCCTGGGACTGGCGGCACAGCGGCAAGCCGATGAAGCGGAGCTGCGAAGAAGAGTGAGAAGCAAGGCCGGCTGGGTGCAACCGGCCGGCCTGATGTCAGAACCCTGCTGTGAAATCACGCGCCGCGACGCGATCGCCGCCTTGATCTTTCTGCTTGCCCTTCGCTGCGGCAGCTTCGATCCGCTTGGCTTCCTCGGCGGCCCTGCGGGCGGCTTCGGCGGGATCTTCATGCGGCGTCTTGGCGGCACTGCGCCAGCTGTCGTACAGCTCCTGCATCTTGCCCTTCAGTAGCTCCAGGCGACCCGCCTCGGATGATTCGGCCGCGCTGGTCTTGTCGCCCAGCCGTTTCTCGATGTTGTGGGTGAAGCGCTCGGTGTTGTCGGTGAACAATTTGATCGACGTCTTGTGGCGCGAGATGGCTACCACGAAGGCCTTCTGATTGAACAGTTCGGTCTGCGTCGCCTCGGCATTGACGATGACGTGTTCCTCGGTACGCCCCTGGGACTTGTAGGTGGTCGTGGCGTAGGCGTGGTCCCAATGCTGGCCCTTGAGTTCGGCCGGATTGACGCTGATGGTGGCGCCGTTCTCGCCCCGAAAGGTGACGGTGGCCTTGTCGATCGAGGCGACCGTCAGGACGCGGCCGTTGACCAGCGGGGACTTGTCGCTGAGCTTCCAGTCGCCGGCGTTCTGGCCCCACTGGATCTTCTCGCCAGGTGCCAGCGAGGTCGATCGCTCGCGGAAGATCGTCACGCCGTTGCGCGCGATCGCGCCAACCTCACGCGGGTTCCACTGGATCGTCTCCGCCTCCCGACCCTTGGCGGTCCGGGTAAGGGTGAGCGTGTTGGTCTTCTGGTCGACGGCCGACACGCGCAGGTATTCACCCTGCTCGATGCCGTGGCTTGTGATGCGCCGTCCGAACTGCACCAGGTCGTTCTGCTTGTAGGTCAGCGTGTCGACCTTATCCAGGCGCTCGGCGAACACTTTGGTCAGCGCAGTGACCTTCACCTCGCCCTTCAACTTGCCTTCCGCCCGGAGCACGTCGCGCATCATTTCGTTCAGCACGATGCGCTCGCCGTTGCGGGCCGTCAGGACGGTGGTCGTGGCGCGGGCGTCGCCCATGCGCTTCCACTGGCTGACGATGGTCGCCAGTCGCTTGTCCCGGTTCTCGATCTGGACGGTCTCCGGGCTTAGCGTGGCCATCGCCTTGCGCACTTGGCCCTCCGAGGCCTGCGCCGCGGCGTCCTTGTGGCGCTGGTCTTTCTGTCGCAGGTTGTGGTCGATGACCGTACGTTGCATGCCGGCGGTGAACAGGCGCGCGAAGGGTTTGCCAGCGTCGATCGCCGCGAGCTGTCGCGTGTCGCCGAGGAACACGACTCGTGCGCCGAGCCGGTCAGCCAGGTGCATCAGTCGGCTCATGGGCCGACTGCCGAGCTGGGAGGCTTCATCGACCACCCAGACTTGCTTCTCGGTCTCGTGGCGGATCTGCAGGCGCTGCAGCGGGTTCTGCTGGGAGGCGATCAGGGCCTTGTTGGCGGCCATCAGATGCTTCTGCACCGTCATTGACTTGATGCCGGCTTCTTCCTGCATCGTGCGGGCCGCGTTGGCGTTACCGGCCATGCCGATGACCTGGTAGCCCTGTGCTTCCAGGATGGGGCGGACCCGACCAAGCGTCGTGGTCTTTCCGACGCCGGCCCGCCCCTCGACGCCGATGAAACGATCTGTTTGCGTGATGATGGACAGCGCGCCGGCGCGCTGTCCGTCGTTGAGCGCGAATGCTCCATTGGGGGTCTTGGCGAGGGCCGCATTGCCTGCTTTCTTGGACAGGGGAGCGTCGACGGCGCCGCGTGACTGCGCCCACATGTCCACGATCTTGTCCTCCTGCTGGCGAGCATGAGGCGTGGTCCACGCCTTGTTCTCGCCGAGCACGGTGGCGTACACGTCCTTGGTCGCGCTCGCCCGTTGGATGGCCTGCTCGACATCCTTGATCGTGCCGCGACCCATGCTGTTGGCCAGGCTCCACTGCAGAAGCTGCGGATTGGTGAAGACGGCTTCCTTGTCGGACAGACGACTCACGGCCGCGGTTACGCCCTGGTCAATGGAATGCGGCGTGGTGGGGGTCACATCCCCGCGCTGTCGAGCCTGGTCGACCTCGTTCTCGGGCCGGAAGCCGAGCTGTGTGGCGCGGCTCTGCCAGTCCTGGATCAGATCCTCCATCGCCGCCGAAGTCTTGCCGCGGCGTGTCATCAGGGCCGCCTGGGACGCGGCGATCGGGCCTTCAAGGCCGCGCTCTTCCATGACCTCGCGGATCGCTTCAGCGCGTTGCGACATGTCCTTGTTGACGCGATCGGGGACCACCGCCAGCTCGAACCGGCCGTCGAGGCTGGTCTTCTCGATCTCGTATCCGAGGGCCTGAACCTTCTCGGCCAGGGCGGCGCGATAGATGTTCCCGGCCGCCATCTTGTGATCGTAGAGCGGCTGGCTGTAGAGCGACCGCCACTTGCCGTCCTCATCCTGGTTGGCGTTCAGGACGACGACATGGGTGTGCAGCTGTGGGTCCTTGTCCCTCGATGTCGAGTGCTGAAACATCGCTGCCGTCATGTTGTCTGCCTGCTCTACATTGATCCCTAGCCAGCCCCGTTTTCGGTGCGCGGCGATGTTCGATTCGATCCAGGTCATCGTCTCGCGGACGGCTTCGTTGTGGGCCTCCATCAGGCGGTCGTCGCCGCCGACCAGGCTCATCACGCTGACCGATTTCGGCGCGCTGAACGTCAGGTCCCAGCCCGGCCGGTGCTCCTTCTCGCCGCCTTTCTCGCGGACGGTTCCGAGCTGTTCGCCGTTCGGCAGATGGCCGTCCAGCAGCTCCTTGAACACCTCGCTGTCGACCTTGCCCGTCAGGCCCATCGTTTCCGCGCCCTTGCCCCACCAGACGCCCTCGGACTCCGGCGATCCCTCCTTGCCGGCGTAGTAATCGTCCTTCTGGAAATAGCTCGCGGCGACCTGCGAGCTTTCGATGTTCTTGATGGAGAGCATGGGGCTACCTCAGTCCGACAAAGCGGTTCACGACGGCGGCAGCGGCGCTCTGTGGGTCTTCTGGCGGCGTCGCGGAAGGCGGGGGCACCGTGACGGGCGGGGCGGTGGCGGCGTCCGTCTCAGACGCGCCTTGAGCGTCGACCACGGCAGTCGCTTCTTCATCCGCCGACGGCTCGTCGGACACGTCGTCGGGTACACCGGCCAGCGGATCGGACCCATCCATCGGGATCAAATCGCGGTCCTTCGTGTCGAGAACTTCCTGCACCAGGTCGCGGACCGGAGCCTCGTAGGGAGCGGCCACCGTTGGAATGGTCGAGCGTTTGAGCTGGAAGGTTCCGGCCGGAAGATCGCCCACCAGTTTGATGTACCCGGCCAGGTTCGGCAGACCCATGACCTCGGACGGCATGACGACTTCGCGTTCCTTGCGCTGCATGTTCAGCGACACGCCGTCGCGCATGTCGTTGGCGCCGTAGGACAGGCCCTGCTGGTTCTCTTCCACCTCAACCTTGCCGAACTTCTCGGCGACGAACTTGGCGGTCTCCGGGTCGTTCTGGCGGAAGCAGACCCAGGTGTTGCACTGGCCGACGATGCTCGATCCCAGCTCCTTGCCGTAGATCAGGGACAGCTGCGAAAACTGCTGGAAGCCGAGCATCGCGCAGCCGCCAAACTTGCGGCCCTGCTCCACGAACAGGCCCAGCGAGTTGAGCTTGTTGAGGGTCGGCAGCTCGTCAACGATGAGCCAGACCCGCCGGGTCCGGGACTCCGGCAGGCTGAGCATCCGGGACACGAACACCTCGATCCAGGTGGACAGGACCGGGCGCGAGGCGTCGATCTGATCGGCCCTCGCGTTGAGGAAAAGCCAGCTTCCATCTTCCTTGCCGTTGACCCAATCCTTGAAGGTGAAGGGCGTCCGCCGGTTGTCCAGGTAGGCCAGGCTGCGTAGGGCAATGGTGGCCGTCGACCGGATGCTCGCGCCCATGCGCTCGTTGCTCGGATCGAGGTTCGCAGCGACTTCCGTGTGCTTGAGGATCTCGTAGATGTCCGACATCGGAAGGCGCGTGACGATGCGCAGGAGGTCATCAATCGTCGGCGACCCGCGCAGGTGCAGCTCGCGCAAAAGGACCGCGATCAGGCTCTGTGCGGCCTCGGCCCAAATCTTCTCGCCCTGCTGCGGAACCGGCACCAGGGAGGCCGCGATCATGGCGTAGTGATAGGGCTGGTCGCACTCGCCCCAAAGATCCCAGCTCGGAGTCCGAGCGTCGAAGATGTTGAGGATCTTGTCCTTGCCAGGCCGGAAGAACCAGCTGATGAAATCGCCCGAAGGGGAGAAGCAGACCACGCGATCGCCTCGGCGACGGATCTGCCTCATCAGCTCGTACATGGCTGTGGTCTTGCCCGTTCCCGAGCTGCCGGTAAGCAGCATGTGGGCGGTCTCGGAGTCCTTCACCAGGGGGATGCCGCCGAACCAGATGGGGCCGGCAAGGCCGCGCTCCTTGATGACCTTGGCGAGGTCAGTGCCGGGCAGTAGCTTGCCGCCGCGAAGGTGTGTTTCCTGACGCTGGGACCTGCCGAAGTTGAACAGCCAGATGAACAACAGCAGCAGAACCAGGCCTGCGACGAACGCGCCGTCGAGCATCGAACGGAACCACGTCCGGGCCAGCTGGAAGAAGTTCAGCTTCATCTTCTGCGAGTAGGCGAGCTGCTGGATCGTCGTCGTGATCTGCGTGCCGTCGACCAGACGGACAGTGACCTGGTTCGCGCCATTGCCGAGCCATTGACCGGCGACGGAGGTGACGTAACGGACGCCCAGGTATCGCTCGTATTCGGTGGTCGAGTAGTGCCAGAGACCGAAGGTCACGATCGAGTAAAGCATCACCGCCGCGAGCCCGAACTTCTGGATCACCTGCCCGATCATGCGCAGGAAGTGGATGGTGACTTGCCCACCGCGGGTGAAGTCGCCGACCGAGGAATTGTGCAGTGACTTCATGGTTCAGCCCTCCTGACGGGCAGATGAAAAGCGGGACGTGGAATCGGCGGACTCGACTTCGACACGCACCGCCTGGCGGTACATGTCGAGCTGCTGCCCGGTGTAGTTGGCGAGGTTCGGGAACTCGGCCGGGTCGAGCTTGGCGACCAGGACACGGGAGGCCATGAGGACTTCGCAGATCATCTTGAGGAACGGGATGGCCTGCGGACTCGTCTCGTCGGACCGCTCGCCGAGAACATCGACAATCCCTTTCATGTCGGGAATGAGCCCGGCGAGTTGCGTGGTGTCGGACTCGATCGCCCCCAGGCGATCGGCCGACTGCTGGAACGCTGTGGCGAGTGCGGCGACCGACTTGGCGATGTCGTAGGAGTCGGTGGCGGAAACGTCCAGGCCGCGCTCTACGAGCCGCCGTATGGCCTCGCTGTGGGTCTGCTTGATGTCCTTGGCGTACTGGACTGTTCGAGCGTGTAGATCGGCTGGGAGACGCAAATTGAGGGGCGCTTGTCGCATCGCTGCACTCGTATATTTAGTGAGTGCACGCATTTTGCCAATTTCTGCATGCGCAGGCTCGTAATTTGCGCAACACCTTGAATTTGTTGAGCGGTAGCGCGAACGCGCTACACCGCGCGCCGCCGTGTAGCGCGCCGCACATAGCAAATACAAGGGCTTACGCTTGGTTGTAGCGCACACCAGGGTGTGAGTTCAGGTGTGACCTGAAGGGGGGACCCGCTCGCGGGGGGTACCTATCGGAAAGTTGAGCGAGACCGACCTTCCTGCGTCTTTTGGGGAGGGTCGGTCTCGTTCGTTCTCAGCGTTCGATCCAGACGCCAGGCTGGGGAGAAACGCGGAAGGCCAGCGCGGCATTTGGACGGCTTCACTGTCCAAGTGACGCGCTGGCCGCCGGATTTCTAGGGTGTGCGGTCTGGGAGATTCACCGGGAGAATCCGGGGCAATCCTCGGGACTAGGACCGGGTGTTTCGGGCGCTTTTGGACCGGAAACACCCGGAGATTTTCGGGACGAAGGCATCGCGCGGTCCCGGATTCATCCGTTATGATTGGCTCCCCAATCAAGCGGATGAAACCACATGGCAGCCTTTACACCCAAGACAATCGGACTCAAGCGGAAGGGCGTCGAGAGGGTGCGCCTGGACGTGAAGATCGACGGAATCCTCATGGAAGAACTGGCCGCCCTGGAAAAGCGGATAGAGGAAGAAGCGCCCGAGTATCAGCTGGTGCGCGTCGACATCATCGAGGCAGCATTCCGGGAAGCGATCCGGTCACTGTCGTCGGATCTTGATCGGATGCCGAAAGCGGGCAAGGCACCGGCAGAAGCGTTGTCCTGACCGGATACCGCAAACGGAAAAGGCCGGGACTTGCCCGGCCTTTTTTGTGCCAGCGACCTCTTAGACGACCGGATGGTTCTTCGCGTAGTCGGTCAGCGCGTTGAACAGAACGGACCGGACCGATACCCGGTCCTTGTCCGCAACGTCTCGCAGCCTGGTCAGCAGGCCGGGCTCAAGTTCGACCACCTGATTCGGCAGGCCTGACGGTGCCCTGATGTACGTGACGGACCCGCCTCGGTCCACGGTCGCTGTCCGGGCGTCGAGCTGTTCCCGGATCGCGGCACTGAACACCTCGCGCAGCAGCTTTCCATCGGCTGCAGCGAGGCGTTTGAACTGCACTTGAACCGACCCCGGCAGGCCGACTCTCTGCCGGGGCTCTCGGGTCTTAGTCATCGAGGCCGAGCACCGACACCAGTGCGGCACGGTCGAAATGCACCGGACCGGACTTGGTTTCGAGCACCACGATAGTCGCCTCGAAGCGCGCCGAGACGGCCACCAGAATCGCCGGAGCATCACCCGACGATTCTGCGGACGGCGAGGCCGGCTTCTTGGGTGCCTCTGCACTTTCCGAACGCTGCGACCCAGCAGCGGGCCGAACCGTATCAGCCGGAACGGATGAGACGGGAGGAACAGCCGAAGTCGCCGGTTCAACCGAACCGCCGACCTCGATGTGAGTTGCCGACGAAACCGGATTACTTTCCGGTTCTGCCGCATGACCTTCAACCGCTTTTGGAGCGGAGCCTTGTGCGGGTGGCTTCGGTGGCGGCGTCGGATTCTTCCGGTCCTCCACCCGCTGACGGGCGGCGTCGATCTGACTCCGGACGCCGACAAGTTTGGTGGCGTCCAGCTTCCAGCCCTCCACCAGGCGCACGGCGTCGGCTTCGCTTTCCTTCGCCAGCGATGCGAGGCGATGCAGGGTTTCCACGTCTTCCACCATCCGGGCCTTGACGCACTCGGCGACGACGGCCGGCGCTTTCCCGATGGTGGTCATCTTGGACAGCAGGGTCTTGGGCTTTCCGGTCTGTTTGGCGGCTTCCTGCAGTCCGAACCGGCCGACAAGATCGGTGGCCAGCGTGATGCTCTCCGCGATCGTCAGGGCCTCGCGCTGCCAGTTCTCGGCGGCCTCGGACAGGAGAATCTTGTTCTCATCTTCCGGGTTGATCTGGCGAACCACTGCCTTGACAGTCGGGAGCTGGGCGAGGCCACAGGCCCGCCAGCGACGCTCACCGGACACGATGATGTAAGGGGCTTCTCCGGCGGTCGGGTTGGGGCGGACCACGATGGGAAGTTCCTGCCCGGTCGCTGCAATCGAGTCGGCCAGCTCCCGGAGACGGTCCGGGTCGAAGTGCTTCCGATGCTGGCGCGGATTGGGGATCACCTTGGTGACCGGCAGGTCGATGATCTTCTCGCCTGGCACGGCTTCGGCGAGCTTGCTGGCCAGTGAGCCGGTCGCCGCTTTCAGGTCGAACGGCTTGGGTTGTGGCTTCATGACTGGTGCTCCATTTGGGTGAAGATCCACCCCATCGCCGCCCGCATTTCCTTGCTGGCGACGCGGGCGGCTCCGGTGTTGTGAGCCCAGACCGGAATCCGGGAGAAAGCGACGCGGGCGATGGCTGCCCGGTCGCCGATCTTGTGCTCGATCAGGTGCTCGCCGAGGTCTTGTTCAAGGTAGGCGACCACGTTGTTTTGATCGGCGTTCCTCCGGTTCCACAGGTTGATGAGCAGGCCCAGATACCGGAGCGATGGGTTGTGATTCACCCGGATCTGTTCGATGCGACGGTGCAGGGAGACAATACCTTTCACCCCGAAAGAATCCGGCTTGAACGGGGAGAACGCGAAGTTCGATGCCACCAGCGGGGCGAGCATTCCCATCGTCAAAGTCGGGGGCGTGTCGATGACCACGTACCGGCAACCTGCCGCAGCTGCCACCGCGCGCAGATTGTCCCGGAACAGGTATTCCTCACCGTGATTCAGCCCGTCG
>JAANSK020244832.1:0-23874 GCA_011763485.2 Isoetes engelmannii
GTCTATTTTTTCTTAGACTTTATTTTGCATGGTAAAAGGGGTCTTGCATGGCCTGCAGCCTTCAATTTCCAACCCTGGAACTTGGGTCGCAAAAGGAAGTTTGCCACATGGGATGCACAAAGCCGATGGCCACCTACCATTTTTTATGAACTATTGTTTAACTTGCCTAGGTGGCATGCAACGTGGCATCCCACAATGCCCTAGCAAAGCCCGATCTTATCATTCTTGCCGAAACTCCATCTCCATGTCGTATAGATATGCAGCAGCTACAAAGAGTTGCATCTCTAAGTAAGCACCTTCTTTTTTTTTCCTCTTGTTGCAATCTTATTCTTACCCATATGTCTTTTCTGTGTTTTTTTTTTCGTTTTTCGAACAGTATCAGGTTCCGATGCTACTGGAAAACAGTAATATATGAAGTGCTAAAAGCCAGACAATGGACTGAAACTGATAGGTATGTGAATGCCACCTTTGCCTCCAAGGGAGATTTTTAATATTCCTATTAAGTCTCGGTGTCCCATTCCATGCTAATCGTAATTTATTTAGGTTGCAAGCGATGCTTTTTATGAATCAATTCAGATGGGCTCTGCACAATAGCCCTTCCAGCCAATGTTTTTTCAGCATTTACCTCAGTTTTTCGCTTGTTGTTTCTTCATATTAAATACTCCATAGGGTATCTGTGCATCTTGAATGTCTGATGCCATCATTTTGTCGTTTTGGTTCTTCTTTTTGTGAGGTATTTTAATAGTTCGTATCTTAAGTATTGGTTTTGGAAATGTATATGCATTGGTTCAACTCCAATGCCCAAGGAATAATCGCATCCTTCAGTGTGGATTTGGCATGTCACGTCTTGATGCAATAATACTCGATACCCAATACTTTGTTTAAATCTGAAAGGCTCAACTGATATTTAGTTTTCTTATGCAAGTCTACTTTCATTCGCAAGCCAAGTGCAAATGCTGATATTTCTACTTGCAGCGAGCTTGACTGGGACTTTTGTTGGTCGGATGTGAGTTGGTTGCATGAATTTTTTGATCATGTGCATCTTGCCGAGCATCAGGTGAGCCTCTTTTCGTTTACTCCTGGTTATTATCTATTATCCATCAAACCAGACGTTATCAACTGTATTGTAGTTATATGCTTTTCTAAAACTGTTCCCTATTTCACTTAATTGTCTACATTGATAACTTGCAGAGAATCAACCATTTCAGAAACTATTATGAGGTAAGCATTCGTTCTTTGCATATTCAACCTATTTAGTTTCGAGTGCTATGAGTGGGAGATAGAGCGGCCTTGTTATGCAGAAGTGCATGTTGGTTAGAAAACGGAAGAGTATTGGTCTGTGATGGTAGGATAACCAGATATCTGCATTTACTTGCACCATGCATTTTATGAGTAAAAGTAGGAGAGTATCCCAGAGATAATGGAATGCACGCATCAATTATACATGAAATATTAGTTGGGTAAGAGTTTACAACCTTGTTATTAACTGATGGCATTCTTTGATGGCAGCTTACTCGGAAAGATTTGCTCATAAAAAATTTGAAGCGCATGAAAAAGTCATTAGAAAAGGAAAACAGATTACAAGAGGCTTCAAAGTATGTAGTTATTCTCAACTCTTTAATCTGCATTGCTTGTTCATATATTATTTCAATATTGCAATTAGCAAGTAGCTGCTTCTTATAGAGGTTCTGCAATGATTCATTTTACATCCTTTTTCTGCAAAGATTATTCGCATCCACATACATCAACACAGCCCAATGGAGAGGCCTTTCCAAATCAGCATTCTCTGAATCCTTCCTCAGCCAGCCATTTTGAGGACCTAAAAGCAACCTATGGAAGTTGTTTTAACCATGCTATTTTGCAATTTGTGTACATACCTACCTGGAAAGCTGCGGGATAGCAACAAATTCTGCTAAGGTAATTAAGGGGTAGATGTTTTCTTCATAAGCATCTCTGTTAGCAAGGAAGCTGTCAGGATCCATGGATAATTAAGATCACTATGACAAAGTTGCTGAAATATGTCCAAAAGAAATCATTGTAAGTGCCAACAATGCCATGAGAGTATCAGTAGTATTTGTGAAGCCAATGGGAAGGCCCTTGTACACATTTCGTCCAGATTTAATTCTAAACTAATGTCTTGGGCTCCTTCTCTGCTTTGATACAGATCCCCTGGTTGAAGTCGATCTTAAAAAAGATGGTAGCATATGCGAGCGCTGGTTCAGTAGATCGTCAATTCGAGGAAGAGGGAACTTACGTTTGATTGCTTATTGGAAGCAAGAAATCAACACACATGCAGCATGGGAAATAAAATTGGGCAAACCACTAAGGTATTGGGTACAGGGAGCAGCATCAAGATGGCAATACCAAGGACCCCAGCGAGTTCTTTTATCCTTGAAAGGTTTTCTCAGAGCCACCATCTTTTGAGAGTGGTGATGATGAGTTTGATGTTGAGAAGATCCACCTGGACTTCCATACTGTTAGGACATTAGATTTCGAGCCCCAAAAGAAGGTGATGTCTTGGAAGAACTTGCACAACAAGACCAACCAAGTTGGTCGTGTGGGGGCATTGCATAAAAAAGGGATGCAACAGATAATTGTGCGCAGATCACCTGTACACTCCATCATTTCAAGGCAACTAAAAAGTGTTCAAGGCTGTTGGTGTGCCCATATCAACTGCAATTGTGGTTCTAGCCAGCCATGAACACTTTTTAAGCTCTCCAACTGCTTTTATAAGTTGACAAAATGGAAGTTGCGTTCATATTTCAATTTGTATTTCTTTGTGAAGCAAGTTGAGCATGTAATCAGCTTGACAAGTTTATTCAGAAACTACATCTCAATGGCCTGTCCATTCCTACAAGAGTCAAGATGTTGGCGCCACAGTCAACTAGGATTCTCCAGCCGCAGAGATGCTGCATACTGAATTTGTTCATGCCATTGCACTACCACAACGCCCCTTCCTTCGAAACCCTAAACTCCAAAACCTCAATAGGCCTCATGTTGAATGACCCATCGCACTACTACATTGCTCGACTTGGAAAAGCCATCACTTTCAAAACCTTTTGATAGCATACACCTGAATAGGCCTCATGTTGAATGAGGCCCATTGCACTACGGTACTGCTCCACTTGGAAAAGCCATTGCTTCAAATCCTTTTGATAGCATCTACACACTGGTCATTGTAACACAGACTTGGGAGCTTCAATTGAGGACTGAGTAGCTGGACTAGGATGTAGTCGTGGGGGGACAGAGAAAGGTGTACCCATCTATGCCCTCATTGTCTGCATATGTATTTAAGTTCTTAGTCTTATATTTCTCATGTGTCTTAGTTATTTTAGTCGACTCTTCTCATATTTCTTCTCTCTATGTCTTGCATTTCTTCTTTTTGACTATCATCCCTTGAGGTTAATCCGCTGCAAAGTGTCCTCTTGGGCTTGATGTGAGCGTCAGTACCACTAGACATGTTTGAAAGTTGGATATGGAAAATGGGGAAGAAAACTCAGGCTGAGGAGTCCAATAACATTCAGTATCACATTTTGCATTTTCTTCTGGGCATTGCAAATGTACACATCAGGTTTTAGATCCGTATGGTCCAGTCTTCGTGAGCTTTTCTCATGGAGCCAACATGCTTGAGGTTGCAATGTAACCGAGGCATGGGCTCCACATTACATGTTTGAACAAGGATTTGGATAAGGAAAGAAATGTCCATAGGAACCAACGATAAATACTCTTGAGGTTTTCTGAGATTCTTGGTGAGACAACAAACCAGTTCTCAAGCTAATATCTTTGGGGATGGCTAAAACGGACGTTTATAGAGGCTCACCTTTGGAAGTAGTTGGTAGTGGCAAGAGAGAATGCTACTGACACAGGTCAATCTATACATGTTTGAGCACACATAGTCCAGGTGTTACCAATTGAAGTTACGGTGCAACAGCAAGTCTTGTATGTTAGATGTTTATGGACTGTATGAAGGTAGGTCGTATTGATGATGTCTTAATCTGCAGGTATAACTTCTTCCCCCCAACATATGCTTTGCCAGCAGAATATGGCATATTTGTGGAGCAATTCAAGCGCAATGCCGTAAGTGTACCTTGCCACATTGGGTTGTAGCAAGGTAGCATGCAATACATATAAATCTGCATTGTTGTCCTACTGACTACCAATGTGGTATATTATTGTCGAACTCTTAACCATTGCTTTGAGCATGGTTAACAAACTTTATGACGAGCATATTAACCAGACTATGAAAGAGCTATGAAGTGGGGATCTGCCATAACATTAGCTCAATGATGGGGGGTGTTTGGCATGGTTTCATTATCGTAATGCACTTGCAGATGCTAAAGACATTCCATGCAGAACGAAAACCAGAAATATAGACAAAGCGCATTGCAAGCTCTTGTGTGCATACATGTTGCTCTTTTGGGGTTGTTACTGTTATGTCATAGCTTGGAAACCCAAAGCCAGAGTCATTTATTGTATCTTACTAAGGATTTCTTCTTTCACATTTGCAATATGCAAAAATTTTATAGTTAAGAGAATGTCATGGGTCAGATAAAGTTTTATATAAAAGTTTGCACAGATGCATGTGTTGTGAAAGTCCTTTGTTACAGGGTGTATGGATTATGAAGCCTGTTGGGAAGGCTCAAGGAAGGGGTATATTTCTTTTCCATAAGCTGGGACAAATTAGTGAATGGAAGAAGGACCATCGCTGGAAAGTAGACAACCCTCAGGTATTTTATTTTTTGAACATTCGGTTAATGTGCTTTATGCATGCTTACATTGCACTTATAGTACTGAACAGGTTGAGAGTTATATAGTGCAAAGGTATATTAACAACCCATATTTAGTGGGCGGAAAGAAGTTTGATTTGCGAATTTACGTTCTTGTGATGTCCTACAACCCCTTGAAGGTATACGCTAGCCATTCTTTGTTCTTTTGAAGTGTGTATTCTAATCTTTGCAATGCAAGATGGAAGCCTTATCCTTCTTTTCCGACTCAGGTCTTCTTGTTGTATGTTTTATGATGGAAGTTAACCGCCCAATGAATAGTTGGAAATTTCTTGATGTCAAAATATATTAAACGGCAACTAAAAGAAGTGCATGATGGTAAGATTGTTGTGGATGTAGTTGTGAAATATTGGGGCAGAACATGTAAAAATATGTTCAAAACACTCATTTGGACAGAGGTTTACGGCCCCAGCTGAAGTTGGGCAAATGTCTAAAACATGATAGTGCACTCAACAATGATGAGAGCGGCACACAACATTGCGAGGGTCTAATCTAAGGATCTGCAAGGGAAGAAGTTGTATGTGGACAGGAGCTGCATAAAGGAAAGGAAAATCAACTCACCTTTGGAATGCCAGGCCGTGTTTCTTGCACATTTAAACAATGCTATACAAAATATGGTCTACCAACAGCTGCCTATTATTTTGTCTATTGTAATAATAGTATGATTATTTTACTTCTAGGAGTTTTGATGCCTAATACTGGTGAATATTTTGATTTTTGACCAATCTTTGACTATCCTGAGTTTTTTGTTTGAAACTACATGCTGAAACGAGGCCTTAAAAGCATCCCAATCATTTTGTGAGCAGTTGTCTTGCTGATTGCAGGTATACTTATACAGGTCGGGCTTTGCAAGGTTCACAAATACTCGTTTTAGCATGAAAAAGGAAGATATATTGAATAACTACGTGCATCTTACAAACTTTGCCATACAAAAGACAGCCCCGACTTATGACTCCAAAAATGGAACTAAGTGGTAGTTTGCAAACTTTACCTCGTTTTGTGAGAGTGTTTTAGGGAATAGATTGAGTTTAAAGAGTCTTAATTTGTTAGGAATGTAAAGACGGGAATTGTTGGTTAATTAAAACTTGGGCTCTCTTCTGTTTTTGACAGGCCACTTCACAATCTTAAGATGCATATGATTACAAAGCATGGAGAAGAAGCAGTAAATTCCCTTTTCCATAACATTCAAATGATCATAGTGCGATCGCTACTAGCTGTACAAAATGTGATCATTCAGGATAAACACTGCTTTGAGCTTTATGGCTATGATATTCTCATTGATGACTTGTTGAAGCCTTGGCTTCTTGAGGTACATGGCTCTATTTTTATTTCTTTCCCATGTATGTTAAATCTGACTGGGATCTTCCACTGAAGGTTAATGCCTCCCCTAGTTTAGCAGCAGACACACCTTCAGACTATGAGTTGAAATTTGGAATGCTTGATGATTTGATTTCTATTGTGGATATGGAACGTCGGTTGCCACCAAACGCATCTCCCATGAGGGTAATTTGGTTGATTCTAAGATGAGAGCATTCAGATTTCCCTGTTATTTTTCTTTTCTGAGGATTGTCATTCATTTATGTAGGTTGGAGGATTTGATTTGTTGATTGATCAAAGCTCTCCAGACACCCAACCAATGCCTACTATTCTTGGGTGCCACAATGACCGTGTACAACAATTAAAGAAGATTTTTGGACCAGCAATTTCTCCTGAGAGAACATAACCAATGCCTACTATTCTTGGGTGCCACAACGACCGTGTACAACAATTAAAGAAGATTTTTGGACCAACAATTTCTCATGAGAGAACGAAACTTATCGGGATCAAACTGGCTAGCAATCCTTTCAAGTAGGAAGTGCATTTTTTAAGGCAATAGGTTGTGCAATTACAAAGATGGCAGATTGTTATACGAGCTCATCCATTTTGATGAGCCAAGGAAGTAAGTTGTGCGATGACGGAGATATTTTATTTGAAGATAACAAATGATTTCCTTGTTGGGGCAATAGTTTTGAGTCAACCCAGTCTATTTACGTAATTTTTTGAGTTATATAGTCTCTAACCTAACCCCACACTATGGGTCAACCGGGTCTCTTGATGTTCCGAAATGAAGATGTTTCCTGCCAATATTTACTCTTTAAGTTTTTGCTTAAGTTTTTGCAGCAATACTGATGGTTATAAAGGCATCTTCTAGGGGATTCAAAAAGAGTCTTTTATTTTCAACCCATTCATTGCTCAAGATTGGCTTAGACAGATTTTGATATCAAGTCAAAATTGTCTATATAACCTATGGATTGGTTATGCCGAATGGTTATGATCCATATGGAGCACGCAACGCAGGCACTTCCCATCTATCAACAACTTAAATGCTTCATTGATTTGGTTGAAGGGCAAAGTATGAGTTATAAACTTTTCCAACTCCAGTTCCTGCAAAACAGATTAATACTTAACTCAATACACAAACTGTCAGTCAAAACAAAGATTTAGGTATGGAGCTCACCTTGTTCATATACATGGTCACCAATTCATGTAGTTGAGATTTACCCTTGTATCCTCCAAAGAAAGTGCCAGTTAACAAGCGGCCATATAAGAAATTGCCAGGATGAATAGAAAGTTCCTTTGTGCTGTCGTCAAGTCCAGTAACAATGGCTTTACCCCAGCCCTGGATATAAATTTGAATTGGTTATTAATATCCTAGTATGGTGTGACATGTAGCTAAGGAAAAAACACACACAAAAGGCTAGAAAGAATGTTCTTACGTCGTGGGCACTCTCAACTGCAGCACGAATTAAATTTACGTTTCCAACGCATTCAAAGCTGTAATCGACGCCTCCATCGGTGAGATTCTTTATAACCTACAGAGTTAAAAAGCACCTCGTAAGCCATTGGAGGCACCATTCATACGTAGTAGTTTCTCAAGACCCAATACCTGCTGAATTGGTTCACTGTATTCTTTGGGATTCAAAGTGTCTGTAATTCCAAAATTCCTTGCTGCTCGACGCAGAAACATGAATAGTTTATGCCAAGTCTTACCACAAAAGCAGGATAACCAATTCTACTTAAGCTCTCAAATAACAAAAATACAAGTACCTTGTTCAAGTTTGTCAGGATTTATGTCCACTCCAATAATGCGAGATGCACCTGCTATTTTTGCTCCTTGAGCCACCTAACTTGATGGAATCAAATCATAAGGATAATAAATAACATAATGAAGATTTTTGGACTTACAGAAAATCCAATGGTGCCAAGCCCAAAAATGGCAACGGTTGAACCTTTCTCTACTTTGGCTGTATTTAAGGCAGCCCCAACTCCTAATAGAAAGAATAAGCAATATCAGCGGAGCGAGAAACCACGAAATAAATTACTTCATTTGATTCCAAGCCTGTTACCTGTAGTAATGCCACAGCTAAGCAAGCAGACCTTGTCCAAGGGAGCCATAGGGTCTACCTTGGCAACACAACCATAATCCAATACAGTATATTCACTAAAGGTAGAAGTTCCCATAAAATGGTTAATAGGTTTTCCATCTTTGGTAGAAAATCGGGACTTTTTGTCGCTGAGCATGACGCCCCTATCAGTGTCAATCTTGAGAGTTCCACAAAGGTTGGTCTTGCCAGACCTACAATATTTGCATTCTCCACATTCACCAGTAAACAAAGGGACTGCATGATCCCCTGGCTTCAAATCCTTCACATTCTCACCAACACTTTCTACAATTCTGTTAAAAATGTAGGATAAAACAAATGAAGGCCATTGCACAGTTACAAGATAAATGAACAAAAAAATAATAAGGCAAATAAGGCTACATACCCTGCTGCTTCATGACCGAATATGCGAGGGAATACCTTTGTTTGACCCTGTAGGTTTCCAAGGCAAGAAATGCTTAGACAATGTGGTTGAAGGATGATCTGATTAAGATACACTTAAATATATATTTAATTATGTGGTTAAGAGATTAACATGCGAGGGAATACTTTTGTTTGACCCTGTAGGTTTCCAAGGCAAGAAATGCTTAGACAATCTGGTTGAAGGATGATCTGATTAAGATACACTTAAAGATATATTTAATTATGTGGTTATGAGATTAACATACCACAGCACGCCAAAAGGTTAAATCCGTTCGACAAAGGGATGTATGGGTGATTTTGAGGCGCACTTCCCAAGGCTGTGGTGGTGCAACTTGAACTTGCTCGATAACCATCGGTTCACCAGCAGCATATGCAACAGCAGCTACATTCCAAATACATGCATTTTATGTGTAAGTCTCATCAGATCTACACGCAAAGACCTGATTTTTTTTCAAACAGCAAAAAAAATGATGCAAAGGGGATTCATGCAATATGTGAGTTACCATTGCAACTGATGATCTGGCCGGCTGTGGGCATAAGAATTGCGCTCTCTGTAGCCATTTCGCTTCAAATACGTTTCCTGCTTCCATTGTATAGCATAGCTTTGTGTATTTATGCCCAAATGGGCGGACAACAGAGCGGCTTTCGGCTGCACTGACGGCTGCCGCCGCTGTTGTTTCTGCTTCCTACGTACTTGGGACCAGTCGACTTTTGATTGGGTGTCTGATTTAACAAATATCACAATTGGGTGGCTTATAATTTCTGGTGGCATTTCAGACTCATGCACAGGTAAAGAATTGACCCTATTCTAGTTTCTAGTTCATTCTCCAATTATGATATTGTTAGAGTAAGGTTCTGATCTGCAATTCTCTGTCTTTTGCAGCATCCAAAAAGCTTACCCTTATATATACACTGTGTTCCCTAGGAGTGAGTTGCCATAGGAGGAGTTCCACCAAGACCTATAGAATATGCAAAGACCTATAGAATATGCATTGCACAATGTCTTTGTGTAGATTCGATCAGCAAGGGAACTGCAATTGTGATATGAATCTGTAATTTTATGTTCCTAATGTGTTTCTGATATGCACTAGCATTTGTTGGTGATCTTGGCTAGTGTTGGACTGCGCTGGGCTGGGATGCTGCATTGGGAAGAAGAGTTCAGGCTTTTTCTCTGCCATTACTCGTACAATCTGGTTTATGTCTCTCGCCCTCGTTTCGTGTGCCCCCCTCTTTTCCCCCAAAACATTCCCTTTTCAAAAGACTACATCTGTCTCTCTCCGGGCTTCGTCCATTTCTGCATGCATAACTAACTATCGTGAATCAATGGAGAAATATATCTCACCTTCTGGCTCTCGAACTTGGGACGAACCTCAACCGGCTGCTGAAGAACCTAACTCGAGGGGTTGCCCTCCGGTAGTCCTGAAAGTGTGTTTTCATGGTTTCTGTTTTGTCATTTCGTGCCGGGATTTTTTGTTTGAATACAGGGTGTTGTTTTCTTAGCCCAGGATGTTTACAAAGTTGTGCAGGTCGTCATAGAACTGAGGGAGGACAATCTTTGATCACTGCTTCGCTGTAGAAGGCGCTTTCAGAAACCGGCAACAAACTGCGACTGCTATCACTAACAATGGTATCTGCAAGCCATGGAGCCGAACAACCTCTCGAAGCAAAAGATCGGTTGTGGCTTCGCTGGTGATGGAGGTGACGCATGGTATGAAATGCGCCATCTTGGAAAAGCGGTCAACGACAATAAAGATGGTGTCATGACCCCGGGAAAGTGGAAGCTCGACCATGAAATCCATTGAAATGCTCCTCCACAGACTATCTGGAATTGGCAAAGGCTGAAGCAAACCTTGTGGAAGATGCTTGGGAGCCTTTGCTCGGCAGCAAGTATCGCATGAGTGTACAAAGGCTTCGACCATGCAGCGGAGACCTGGCCACCAATAATCTCAAGCAATCAGTTCCAAAGTCGTGGCAATCCCAAAGTGGCCGGCGAGGGGAGCATGACAGGACTGCAGAACTTGCAAGCGAGGGGCACCATTAGGAACATACATGAGTCCACGCGAGCCCATCTCGAATTTCAAAAAGATCATAGTCTGACCGTGTTTGCTTGGGAAGATCGTCACTGCGATCCTGAGGAACATAAATAATCAAGATGTGAAAGTACATGTTGAGACACTGGATCGAAGGGAACAGCTGCCCGAACCGACTCCAACAAGGTTGCATCATGAAGCCTCTCGAATAAAGTGATGGTCATAAGCTGGAACCAATCAGGCCCTAGATCAACCTGTGACTGCTGATTAAACGCGGGATCATCTGGCTTGGATTCAATGCATGAACATCAAGACAAGGCATCCGGCTTCCCTTGGAGAGGTTCTGGACGGCACGTAATCACAAAATCAATGCGTGATAACACCTAAGTATGCCACCCTGCCTGGCGACGATTGAGCACTCGAGTAGACTGAAAATATTCCAGGTTTCGGTGATCTGTGTAGACTGTGATCTTGTGAGGAGATCCTTCCAAGAAACGTCTCCACTCCTCGAAAGAATCAACTATCACCATAACTCCTTGTCATAAATCGGATAGTTGATTTCAGCCCCCTGGCACTTTCTCGACCGATAGGCAATCGAATGCAATTCGTGATCATCCCCCTCCTGTGACAGGATACCCCCAAGCGCAAAATCAAAGGCATCTGCTTCAACCACATACGGGCATAAAGGGTCTGCATGGGCAAGAACTGATGCCGATGTAAAAGCATGCTTGAGGGTCACAAAGGTAATTTATGCTTCCACACTCCACTCAAACGACACATCCTTGGATGTAAGGCGTGTCAAAGGAAGGACAATTTTCGAATAGTCCTTGATGAACTGGTGATAGAAGTTGGCAAACCCAAAGAAGCATTGCACATCCTTAACTGAGGAGGGTGTTTCCCAATCTAGAACTATGTTGACCTTCGCTGCATCCATGGAGACACCCCGAGGTGTGATAGAGACTCACTGAACATTGCCATGGTGATGAATAACACAATGTTGTCTTAGTGTTTGGAGTGGCTTACCTGCCAGATGAACCACATGGGCATATGGAAACTTAAGAATCATAGGATCCCTATGGATAGCTGAATGGAAGTGGGCGCTAATGATCCTAATCCAGATGAATCTGGAATAAGGACAATCAGATTAGATTCAAAATCGTGGTTGTATAAAGGCAGCGTTTATTGTTCTTGTAAAAAGTCTTATTTTGATAAATATAACAAGTTTTCGATGTTCTTATCCTTTTTACACTTCTGTTGTATCATGATTTATTTTGTATGAAAGGGTTTGAGTCTACAAACATTAACCAAAGATGGTAATGGTGTGGCATCCAATTCTGCGAGTTGAAAAACATTGGGCTGCACCACTGTGACAATCTCATAAGGCCCTAGCTGTTGAAACTTTAATTTTCTTGGATGATTCTTGTATCTGGAGTCATAAAGCAGAACTAAATCATCTTGTTTTTAAAGTTTTTGTTTTTTATCTTGTCATCATACCATGATTTTTGCAACTTGTTACTGGTTAGAACTCGGAGATATGCATCTCTGCAAATTTCATTCAATTGCTGAAGTTGATACACCCATTCTTGCAAAGCAGCAGGTGGATGATGGGTAGTAGCAAGCTGGAAATGAAGAGTGGGTAGAGCATATTCAAAAGGCATTAAGACCTCTTGACCTTGAACCAGCTTGAAGGGTGTTTGCCATGTAGCAATTTTATATATGGTGTTATAAGCCCATAAAACTGTATGCAATTTTTCATGCCAATCCTTTTGAGAAGCATCACAAATCTTCTTCAGGATGTTGATCAATGTCTTAATGGTGCTTTCCGAAAGACCATTTCCTTGAGGATAATAGGGCATGCTTTTTCGATGATGAATATGTAGATAATCCGTGAGTTCTTTGATGGTGTGATTCACAAAATGAACATCACGGTCACTGACGAATTTTGTGGGCAGCCAAAACACGCGAATGTGTGAAGAGCACACGATCGTGCTGTTGTCAAGCAGAGCACAGGCTTAAACCCACTTGCTGGCATAATTCGTGAGAACCAGAATATATCGAGTATGTGAATGCCAACGGGAGGAAAATAGGGCCAACAAAGTCCATACCCCATTTATTGAATGGGAAGGGCATAACGATTGGATTAATAGAAGAGCGTCACGAGCCGTGGATTTGTATTAATGGAAGAGCCTCATGAGCCGTGGTTCGGCCTACCCATTGATAAACATCACAAGTGGGGGCATGAACATGAGCATCTTTGAATAGCATGGGCTAAAAGTATCCTGCCAAGAGGATCTTACGCGTCGTGTTATCACCACTAAAATGACCACCTTTAAACCTTCATGGGCTTGATGAACAATGTTCGAAATTTTATGAGGAAGAACACATATGCGTAAGATTATATCCTTACCTCGTTTATAAAGATGTCCGGCAACCATGGTATAGTCATGGACTTCTCGAAAAAATTGATGACGACACGCTCAAGTTGTATCAAGAGAGAGTGTGGTATCTGCCTGAGGAAAAGTATCAGAACCTAAATATTGTTGATAGTCATGGAACCAATGAGGCATGGCCGTGACTAAAAAGAGTTGAACATCAGGAATATGGTGTCGGAGATGATTGGGTCATGCTGCTCCAACCTGATATGCTGAAATGATGACATCCGCATGTATATGTGCATCATCTCAGTAAAAAAATGTGGTGCCTCGGCTGTTAAAGGATAATCACCCGTCTCTGCAATATCAGAGTGAGAACTTGTTTCCGGCATCCCCACAATCCGTAAATTTAGAGCCCTGTCTTGCTCAACCTGAACCATATCTTGCTCAATCTGATGCAGTTATGGCCCTTATATGCTATGGCCAACATCCCCTTGTGTTTGGGAACTTGAATGCAATGGTCGTGGCAACAATTCTCCAGTCTGAGCCATAGTTCAATGCATGGGGCAAGGGTCTGAAAGATTGCATCAGTGCACCACATCTCCCTTGATATCAAGAGCGGCCATGTGCTACAATTCTCTGAAACGATGGAAAAAAGGAGAACCATCGCCTGGCCCATTAGTGTACATTATAGTAATATAGTTGGACCTACTAGAGATGCTTGCTACCACACCCTGGAGATGATGTTTTTCTCTAACAAGGATAACCGTGTTAGTACGTGTTGCTGTAAGCTAAAGAACTGGTCCAAAAGGTTCAGCATGTTGGACATAATACTGAAGTTCTCTTATGATAGACATGGGTTTGTGTGTATAATCATGCCTTCCAATCTGTGGGTGTTGGGGCAATGCCAGTTCTGAGTTTTTTTTGCCATAGGGACACGACGCAAGAAAAGAAAATAATAGGGGTAAGATAAGAATGATAGTGCAATAGTTGATACAATGATCTTTAGATTTCTTGTGGAGTGGATAGGAGTATCTATGTACCACTATACATTTTTGCAAGTGTTTTTTATTATAAGTCCTTATATTGATGGAATCCCATAGATCTTTATGTCCCTATGTTGACAGGATCCCATGAATTCTGTGCAATAGTTGATATGATGATCATTCGGCTTCTTGTGGACTGGATAGGAGTGTCTATGTACCACTATAGGTTTTTGCAGTAAGCTCATCAATTGTGGTTTTTATCACAAGTTCCTATGCTGATGGGATCCCGTGGATCTTTATGAGCTCTTGTCACGATAGACTACTGCAACTGAATTTCAGCACATATAAGGAGTTGATTAACTAAACCAAGTGCTCGCATACTCCTCTCTATGTGGTTTTTCCACACGATAATTCAATAACAAATGAAAATTCTTCATCACATCCATAAGCTATCATGACTCCACAAACTATATTTGCAGCTATATAAGATAATAAATAGCACCTTGTTATATGCAGCGTGTTTGTGAGTAGCACCTATCCATTTCAGATGGAGGACTATGTTGAAAATTGTAGGTGTTCCAGTACTATTTATGTTGTACCATTTGTTTATATTGACGGATCTTTGAAACTTATACCCTTGAGGCTAGCAATTGCAGTGCAATATACTCGACACGAGTATGATAACCACTGTGGTTGAGCTTGAGTTAAAAGATACGATTAAACCAGATTAAAGAAAGTGGACCATCATTTTTGTTACAAGTCCACAACATGTTGAAAGAGATCCAAGGCCAATAAAAGTCCATAGCATGTTAAATATTGCAAGGCTCAGACACGCTCCCTGCTTGGATGTGTTTCACTATCACTCCCTCCATTTTAGGACTGCTCATTAGCTTTTGCAAATATTGACAACAACGTAATGTGCCCTTTCTATTGCTCAAGAAGCCTTTGCTAGCTAGGATTCAATTTCTTGTGTAACTTACAATCTATCTTTCATCAAGAAGGTGGTTGAGGTTATTGGTCCGATAGAAAACTTTCATCGAGACAATAACTTTGAACTGGATAGATGTATTCTTGGACGTTGTGGAACTACTAACCAAGGCATATACTAAATGTAGAAGTTTAGATCATCATTTATTAGCAAGATAAGATTTGTTGTCTTCACCCAATGCTAAAGATGAGAGATACAACACAAACTAAATAAAATTAAATGAAGTCTCTTTCGTCTCGTTCCTACACAATAAAAATAATAAGTATAGAATGATACACCCATCAAGCAAATATTATATGTCATGGGATAACAATTATTTATTCGTGCCCTCGTGCAATATCCTTTATCTGACAATAAAAATGATATTAAAAGAAAATGATGCAAAGGCCACATGGTTTTTTATTGATAATATGATTGCTTCACACTATAACCCATGTAATGTTCTTTGTCAACTCATTAAGAACTACGAATGTCACATTATTATTTATCTTTTAGAATGGGTAGCCACTTAACTAGAAGTCAACAAAATGCTATCAATTAGCTTTGATAGTGTAAAGTAATAAAAGAAACATAAACCCTAGCCTATTACCCATTTGGATCATATAAACTTGATGGAACTTTGTTTTAGCTACTTAAATATGGTTGCAAGCAATTATAAGTACTACTATAACAGTCAATAACCAGAGTGCACAATGTTTATTTTAATCCATTTTAATCTAAGTTAACATTATAATCTTCCCAAGAATCTTATTTATTCTATGTTCGTTTTAATCCAAGTTAAGATTATTAGCTTCCCAAGAATCTTACTTATTCGCACTAGTTTGAAAATCTCAACAAGAGAGATTAAATATTTTTGGTATAGATTAGATCGTCATTATGATAAGATTAGATGCCAAAGTCGTCATGGCAAGTCACAACACTTGTACAAGCATTTGAGATGAAGTCAAAGGCATTGAAATGCTCTTTATTATGAACATTTGTTTGCTCTTTTTGCAACTATGTGGATTAGCACTAACTTTACCTATCATTTCTAACATATTGGTAAGTTTTAGTAAGCTTGTGTATTGGGTCATAGTCCACTTAACCTAGCATGGGCTTGCAAAAGCTTGTGTTAATAATAATTGAATGCTTTGCTAGTCTGTTTGAATGTGAAAATCACTACCCATAATTTGATGTTTCTAAATTTTTAGAGCATGCATGATAGCCAAAAGTTCTTTTTTCATAAACAAATACACTTCAATTCAACGAAAGTAAGCTTTTTGCTCTCAAAAGCAATATGATGTCCATTTTGCTCTAACACTACCCCTATAGAAGAACCACCTACATCAATACAGCAGATGAAATATTGCTTAGTAACATCCGGCAATTGCAAAACAAGTGTTGTAATAAGGTTGCGCGTCAAAGCTTGAAAAGTCTATACTCTTAGAGAGCACACCTTCAAAAAATATTTCTCTCTCTATAATGGGCTGATTTTTTTTTTTTTTTGTCCCTTCCATGCTTGATGTCAAAATCAATATCTCTACTTGATCATGATCTAAAATTTGATGAAATAAAATCTCATCAATGGGTCTTTGTATGGGCTCCTCCTTCATGTTTACAAGAGTCTCTTGTAACTCACCTTCACCAATGCTTTCAAGTCTTCGGAGATACTTGTTTGTAACTCCCTATTGCAGATGACATATTTATGAAATTTGGGTACCTTTTAACCATTTGTACAAAGTCTTATCCTCCTTTTCACCCACTTCCAAGACATGAAAACCACTAAGACCTTGCTCTCTGACACCATAGCATCCTCTTTGCTGATTTTTAATTGTGAACTGCCCTAAGAAGGATTGCAAAGAAAGGTATCATTTGCTGATTTCAGACCATGATCTATAGTAACCTTATGTTCTCTTGAAAGATATTCGTTTCACGCTTCCTCCATGAAGTCTCAGCTTGCTCAGCATCTAAATATGTACGACTCCCCAACAAAGTATAAGTTTTAGCATACACGCTTGTTAGGATTTTGATCTAAGAATAAGACACTTTGCCAATGTATCAAATTGTATAGCAAGAAAAAGAACAACAATGTCAATGGTCGAAATGATTGAAATATTATGCGATTAAAAACTGGACCATATTCAGGAATCAGCCAGTATCGGATTCAACTTCAAACCTCCGAGAGCCCAAGCATTACTGTTCCGAAATCTTCTGCAATCTCAATCCTAGCCTCTGCACAGATCCGTCTACTTATTCTGGGTGTTCTTCATCTGTCTTTTTTTTTAAACGATTCATGCCATAACTGACTTGCCAAGCTAGCAGATTTCCAACTTTAGACTATCTTGCTTGTGACAATATTATATTGCCACATTCACTCCTTACTATAGAATATTTTATTTCAATGCCCCATTCATTAGGAGCAAGCCATGCCCATTCTCCAACATTTCCATTCACACGTTTACCCTTGGTTTACAAGGGCAATCTTCATCATGATAGTCACTGAGCATAATCACTGAGCATTCTGAGTGAATATTCAACATGATAATTCCATCACTCCTCCTTCATGTTGTAATATTTACAATTCAACAGGCTTCTCAAATAGCTGAACCTATTGTCTGCCAGTGATTTAGTAAAAATATCGGCTAGTTGCTCTTCTGTGCCAATATATTCAAGCCGAATCAGATTTCTTTTCACCACATCTCTTATAAAATGCATTTCCAATTCAACATGTTTTGTTCTTTCATGCAAGATAGGATTTCTGGTCATAGCTATGCAGCTCATACTATCACACTTCAGCTTAATTGGATCTACCTGCTTTATGCCTAATTCATCAAGAAATCTTCTGCTCCAAATTATCTCCTTTGCAACAAGGGTGGTGGCTGCATACTCAGCTTCGGCTGAGGACATAGCAATGGATTGCTGTTTTTTACATTTCCAGGATACTGGACCTCCTCCAAGCAATAATTTGTAGACTTTCTGTCATCTAAATCGCCTCCCCAATCAGCGTCACAGAATGCATCTAAATTCAAATTCTCTGAGTCAAATACTATCCCATAATCCCTTGTACCTTTTAGATATCTTAAGATTCGTTTTGCAGCAAGCCAATGTCCCCTTCCTGGATTTGTATTATATCTGCTCAGTACATTTACTGAAAAGACTATATCCGGCCTAGTGCTATTTGCAAGATACAAGAGGCATCCAATAAGTTCTCTGTACAGAACCTCAGCCATTTCTTGTTGTTCTTCAACTGTTTTTGGACTCAACAATCCTGATATTTTACTGCCAGCTACCATTGGTGTTTTGACAGGTTTACAGTCAGCCATGTTAAATCGCCTCAGAATTCCATCAATGTTTTGTCCTTGCGTGAGTGATAATATCTTATTCTCTCTGTCTCTTGTCACTTCAATACCTAAGAACTTCTTTAAGGGCCCTAAATCTGTCATTCTGAACCTCCTTTTGAGTATGGACTTGCATTTGTTTAAGACAATATCATCACTAGCCACCATGATGTTATCATCAACATATAACGCTATAAAGCAATATCCTCCTTCTTGTTTAAACAGATAGATATTTCCATCATCCTTTAGTTTTATGAAGGCTTGCTCACGGAGATACGTATCCATACACTGATACCACAGTCGAGGTGACTGCCTCAGGCCATATACTGCTCGTTTCAATTTCCATACCTTGTCATCTCCTTGTTCATAACCTGGAGCCTGCTGCATGTATATCTCAATTTCCATACCTTGTCATCTCCTTGTTCATAACCTGGAGCCTGCTGCATGTATATCTCCTCCTCTAACTTTGCATTTAAGAAAGCGGTACTTACGTCCAATCTCCAAGTTTCGTGCATTTGCCATGGCTAACAGCATTCTAATGCTTGTTAACTTTACCAGAGGAGAAAAGGTATCCTCATAATCTACGCCATACTTTTGAGAGAATCCTTGTGCCACTAGCCTGACCTTGTATTTGGGTATATCTCATGCAGCTCCTTGCTTGATCCTAAAATCCATTTGCAGCCAACTACGTTTTTGTCCTTAGGTCTTTCCATTAACTCATAAGTTTCCATTTTATCAAAGGATTCCATCTCCTCATTCATGGCATGCTTCCAGGCATTTGATTCTGGGCTGTTTAATGCTTCATCAACACTTTTAGGTGCATTAGAATCCATCGTTGCCAATATTTCCACAATATCTACTTCATGAGAGCTAGCGGTCTCATGTTGTTGCAGTCTTCTACTTTTTTCATGCATGTTTCGACCATACAAATCAGCATTTACCTGCGCCTCATCCCGAAGAATTTGTGCTTGTGACCTTCTTGACTTAGCTGGCTTGTTCATGTCAGCTTCATTTATTGCTTGTGCAGGTAAAGCTTCCATGTTATCCTCCTCAGATGTGTCAATCGAGTCATGTTTCAGACCTGCAGCAGTGCAATCAGTTAGTGCATCATTATCATCATCGTCCATAATTTGATCTTGTGTCACTATAGGTTCCTTTGCACTTTTGCCTTCAGATTTGCTGCAGATTTTTGGCTGTAAACTGCCTTCTTTCTTGTGTAATTGAGTCTCATCGAACACGGTGTCCCTACTGATCACGATCTTCCTTTTAGCAGGGTCATATAGTCTATAGGCTTTGGAACTTTCATCGTAGCCTACCAAGTAAGTGATGAGAGACCTATCATCTAGTTTCAGTCTCTTATCATCTGGAACATGGGTGAATGTGGGACAGCCGTAAGCTTTAAGTTCTTCATAGTTAGGCTTAGTACCAGACCACAACATTTCTGGGATTGCACCATTTATACTAGCTGATGCTAGACCATTTTGAATGTGAACCACAGTTTTAACTGCTTCGTCCCACAAAAAATTTGGCAAACCTGAGTGCTTCAACATTGCTCTTATAGCGTTCAATATGGTTTTGTTCTTCCTTTCAGCAACTCCGTTTTGTTGCGGCATACCACTACATGTAAGCTGCCTTCTAATTCCGTGATCTAGACAATATTGCTTAAATTCCTTTGATAAATATTCACCACCTCTGTCGGACCGAATACATTTGATCTTTCTACCAGTTTCCAGCTCAACTTCATTTGCAAAATACTTAAAAGCCTCAAAGGCTTGATTTTTAGTTCTCAAACAAAACACTTTGCTTCTCCTACTAAAATCATCAATAAACGTAATAAAATACCTCTTTCCCGAGATACTCCTTACATTCAATGGACCGCAAAGGTCTGCGTGAATTAAGTCCAAAATTCCTTTGGCCCTCCTATGAGACCTTTTGAATGGAAGCCGAGCATGTTTTCCTAACATGCATCCGACACATATGAAATTTTCTGCTTTTTCTTGAGATGAATTTATTAATCCCTGTTTAATCAGTGATTCCACATTTTTAAAGTTTGTATGACACAATCTTTCATGCCAAACACTTATATCAGCCATCTCTACTGCATTTACAAGAGGCAAACAGTCTTTACTTAAGCCAATAAATTTGACTTCATTATTCAAAAACATAGTACACTGAAGGTCATCAAATACAACCTTATATCCCAAATCCACTAACTGGCTCACAGAAATCAAATTTCTAACAAGACTAGGCACACATAAAACATCTTTCAGCCTTAATGCTTTGCCGTTTAGATCAAATAGTTCCAAAACACCAACATCTTGAACAGGCTGCAACACACCATTTCCGAGTTCCATAAAACCTCCTCCTCTTCCAGTACATTCTTCTAACAATCCTTTTTGCTAATCACCGTCTTCTCTGCTCCACTATCTAGCACCAACATTTCATCATCATTTTTAATCTTTCTATTAGAAATGCTCAAAGTATTAGGCTTACATACCTCTGCGTTTTCATCTTCTTCAATGGGCAGCATCTCTTCATTAGTTTCTTGCGTTAAATTTACTGCTGAATTACCAACAGTACCTTCAGACTTTTTGTATCCTCTTCCACGGGCTGCTCCTCCTCTATTAGCATTAGTCCCCCTTCCTCTTCCAACTTGCTTCGCACTTGAACATTTGTTTGCCAAGTGCCCTTTTCCCCCGCAGTTATAACATTCCATGTCCTTGAGCTTGGAACAATCAACCTTGAAATTCCCATACATGTTACAATGGAAGCACTGTCCAGCTTTACCTTGACCTTTTTCTTCAGACTGGAACCTCGAATTGCCTCCACGAAATCTGCTCTTGCTTGTAAACAGAATTTCTGTACTCCTAGCATCATCATCTTCAAACACTTTTCTCTGGTCCATCTCTGTCCTTATCATTTCTTCTGCATCCTCACGAGTCTTCGCCACGTTTCTGATTAAAGTAGCCAACTGCTCATGACCTCCAACAGCCCTAGCAACATGCAAAACCTTTTGTTGCTCTGTCAAAGAAACACCTGCACCTTCAAGGTCAGCAATCACATTATCAAATTTAGAGAAAAACTCTGTTAAATCATCATTCTCTCTGATCCTGAGTCTCCTTAATTCTTTATCTAACACATCGATCTGAGAAGATGTTTTTTCCTCAAAATTTTTCAACATATACTTCCAAATTTCCTTTGGAGCTTTGCCTCTGACCTTTAAGAGTATAGAAGGTCCAACCTTGCTTGTCAAGATGGCATACGCTTCTTTCACTTTGGCTGCATTCACACTTGCACTTACACTTCCACGGCTACCACTTGTTGCAGTGGAATCAGCACCACCAGCTACAGTTGAACCAGCAATATCAGTAGCACTGCTATTTCCACTTGCCATTGTAGGAGCAGATACATGAGAAGTATCAATACCTTCTTCACTTACCAATTCCCATAGGTTCTCATTTTCAAGTACGCTTTTGATCTACTCCTTCCAGATCTGGAAGCCTGTACCTCCCTGATAAATTTTTACACCACTTAAAAGTGACGCACCAAACCTGCTAGTCATGATGAGATTGCAATACTAGCTTTGATACCACTGTTAGGATTTTGATCTAAGAATAAGACACTTTGCCAATGTATCAAATTGTATAGCAAGAAAAAGAACAACAATGTCAATGGTCGAAATGATTGAAATATTATGCGATTAAAAACTGGACCATATACAGGAATCGGCCAATATCGGATTCAACTTCAAACCTCCGAGATCCCAAGCATTACTGTTCCGGAATCTTCTACAATCTCAATCCTAGCCTCTGCACAGATCTGTCTACTTATTCTGGGTGTTCTTCGTCTGTCTTTTTTCTCCTTTTTAAATGATTCATGCCATAGCCGACTTGCCGAGCTAGCAGATTTCCAACTTTAGACTATCTTGCTTGTGACAATATTATATTGCCACATTCACTCCTTACTATAGAATATTTTATTTCAATGCCCCATTCATTAGGAGCAAATCATGCCCATTCTCCAACATTTCCATTCACACGTTTACCCTTGGTTTACAAGGGTAATCTTCATCATGATAGTCACTGAGCATAATCACTGAGCATTCTGAGTGAATATTCAACATGATAATTCCATCAACGCTCTCTAGAAATTTCAAAACCATAAAATCTAAGATAGCTTTCACCGCATTAACATTCTTTATTTCCATCATTTTCAATCCATTTGAAGCATTACATGATAAGGCATTATATTCACTTTGCCGCCCGTATCTATGGTGGCTCGTTTGACTAAATATCCACTGATACTCACATCACAAAGAAATGGCCCTGGATCCTTGGATTTTCAGGCTGGAGGCTCTGTTATACACTTGTTTCTACTATTTAATAGAATTTGTTGGACTGTTGTTCTTCCTTCTAACATTTGCAACAAATTGGATGAATAATGCATCAATTACTCAAGAGCAAGTGTGATTTTAGTAGCCAAAATTGGGCTGATCACAACATCTCCATTCTGAATTTCCTCATCCACCATTGGAGATGTTAATATCGGTGGGCTAAAATTGTTCTGTGTGTAGTACATTGAATTGACCCGCTTATGTACGGATAGCTTTAAAGTTTGCCCCTTCAAAGCACTTGTTAAAGATCTCTTAGTCTTCTCTGCTGCCGACACTACTCTTGGTTCTTGGACCACCTTTTATGCTCGTGTAATCGCATTTTACTTCTCCATTAGGGTTTCTGGTCGCTGGACGCTAGGGTTTCTGCGGTAAAACTTCAGCAAGCCATAACTCTCACATACGATGTCAGATTGTAACGATTTTAGGCTCGTTGGAAAGCTTATTCCGAGATCTTTCCAATGGTATATAATATCAATACTTTTGGATCTGTTTAAGAGTCTGTAACTGTCATTTTCCGAACGGACTGTATGATGGATATGGGGAAAACTAAGACGGATATGGGGAAAAGCTGTATCTGCTGGTAGCGAAGGCAGCCTGGTGAAGCGTAGAAGGTAATTTGGTTTCATGGCAACAGCATCTAGGTTAACTAGAAACTCTGCCAAAGCAGATTTAGATTCAGTTTCAGTAATGTGGAAGGATTTGTTTGGAGAGCTGCAAAAGAACATTTTGCATGAGTTTTCTCAGTTTAGGGAAACTCTCACAAGAGATTTAGAACATTTCAAGGGTGCTATTCGAGCAGATATGGATCAGATAAAGCAGGAAATCAGAACTGAGTTTGAGCAAATAAGAATAGTCAATAAGGATAATTTATCTTCAGACACAAACTCTGGCACAGATGGTGAGACTGATGGGGAGACTTCTGAGGTAAACCCTCATGGAGGGAATATTGATATTGATTTTCAGCATAAATTGGACAGTTTCATTGCAGAACAAGGAGTATTTCAGCGGAAAATAGATAAGTTTATGGAGAGTCAAGTATGGAAGACCAGAGATATGAATCTGAGATTTGCAGGTTTTCCTCATGCAGAACTTGGTAAAAGATAAGATGAAGATTGACACACATGGAATATCAGGGGCATTTCGAGTGGGCAAGCTGTCA
>JAANSK020244833.1:0-13913 GCA_011763485.2 Isoetes engelmannii
TGGTGATTGCATGAACACCCATGCTCCGATTGCATAAAGTCTGGCTTAGAATTTAAAAGAAAATGATCTACAGATGTCATCAAGATATATCTTTTATGTATCAGTCCTTATGACATTCAGAAGTATACTTCAAAAGTATTCAGAATGCATGCAATAAAGATTTATTCTTCTTACCTTCCGCGACTGAAATGTCCATTTTCATCCCCAGTTCGTCGACTACACGCACTCTGCTAACTGGAGCTGACCTCCTCGTTGCGCCAGACAGAGAAAAATTGCGTCAAAAGTGGAACATTGCGGCAGCTAAAAATGGCGCTTTTTTGCGTTAACAAACGTGGAAAAAATGCGCCAATATTAGGTATTGCGCTAATGTCGGGGACCCTCCCCTATATTCTAAACGATCTAACTTGTGAGACGGTCAATGCCACAAATTCTATCTAATTCAACACGTAGCACCTTCAGAATTTCCTCTACGATGCTACCAGCATGTCGTAGCACCTTAAGAATTTTTTTAGGAATTTCCTCAAAGAGTTACCAAGCAAAGAGCTCGAAGATACGGAAGCTATGGCGACTGGCGTGTTAGGGGTGAAGGATCTGATAGAACAGGGGGTCCGCCATGTTCCTCAGCTCTACGTTAGGCCTGCGCATCAGCGCCCTTCATCTTCCTCCTTATCGAGACAACCAGGTATCCCTGTCATCGATTTCTCGCACTTCATTCTGCCCCAATCCAGAGCAGCCACAGTCGATGCAATAAGAAGAGCATCTGAGGAATGGGGTATGTTCCAGGTCGGTATTTTGAATTGAACCATCATCAGATTGGTTGAATAGATTACTTAGTTCTACTTAATTGCAGTTGATAAATCATGGAATACCACATTCTGTCATGCGCGAAATGGTACAAGCCGTGCACGATTTCTTCGATCTGCCTCAGCAAGAGAGAGACTTGCACAGAGGAGAAGGCAATTTCAGATATGACACTAGCTTCAATCCTGAAAAGGAAGAAATTAGAGATTGGAGCGATAGTCTTTTCTTTACGTGCACTCCTCAGCTCGAGCACGAATTGCCTCAAAATCCAACATCTTTCAGGTTAGTGTAACATGTGAAGATCTAGTGTAACATGTGAAGATCTAGTTTTTCAATTTCTTCTATATTGTGCCACAAGTAACAGGTTGTCATTAGATGATTCCTTCTGAGCAAGATATGTTGGTCTCCAAATTGGTTCATCAATGAATCATAGCATAGCACTTGATGGGTTCTACTAGAAGATGGCCCAAAAGCTATTTGTTTTCTCTTTTTTAATTCTTTTTGGGGGTTCAGGGAGGCTGCAAAGGATTACATCGAATGCACTGGAGTACTGGCCAAACAACTTTTAACTGCATTTTCCGAGGCACTTGGTTTGCCCTCTGATTTTTTACAAAAGCATATCGGGATTCACAGAGTTGCGAAACGATTCAACTACTACCCTCCTTGCCCAGAACCTGACCTGACAATAGGTCTTGGGGGGCACAGAGACATTGGTTTATTTACAATTCTTCAACAGAGTGATGACATTGTGGCACTTCATATGCATCATCAACAACAGTGGATTCCAGTTCAGCCCATGCCCAATGCATTTGTCATTTTTGTAGCAGATCAACTCCAGGTCCTGTGCTTTCCTTTGGATTTTTCTAATCCACCCAAGGTTGCTAATTAATTGTTTGAAACATATGGCAGATCCTGAGTAATGGAAGGTTTAAGAGTATTGAGCACATGGCAGTAGTGAATTCAAAGAAGACCAGAGTTTCCATAGCTAATTTCTATGATCCATCGGTGGACACCATAGTGGCACCCATAAGGGAGTTAGTAGACGACAAGCATAAGCTGCAGTACAGGGAGGTGAGGTATGGAGACTACTTGAGCACATTCCTAGGCAAAGCTCTTGATGCCAATCTCATAGATTCATTCAGGATCCCCACATCAAACTCTTCACCAGTTTAAGTGATGCTTTTGTACCTGGAAAATTGGCCTTGCTTTTATACATACTTTCAGCATTAACTAATCATCAAATCTAACAAAATGCATAGTACAATATCTGGTCCTTAATGGAACTTTCAAGCATTACGCATTTAAATTGTCTAACACAAAGTAATTGATTAAATTTATATCAATGAAAGAAGACAAAACACAAGATCAGATGGCACTCCCAATGACATAACACAGATGGCACTCCTAAGTTACTGCTTGTTTCAATAACTCTGAACCACATTCCAGTATCATTGTTTATGGAAGACAACCGATGATCACTTTGACGGTCTACTGGAGCAAACGTCACATTGTTTCAATAACTCTGAACCACATTCCAGTATCATTGTTTATGGAAGACAACCGATGATCACTTTGGCGGTGTACTGGAGCAAACATCACAAGAAGCATGATAACATAAAAAATGCATAACAATGCAGTGTTCTCACATAAATCTGTACTGGTCTACTCTCCAATGTCCAAAAATAAAGGAAGAATGCGCATAGTACTGCATCATCAAACATTGCTGTTGTGTTATAAACAACAAACAAATCCAATGGCTTCAGAACAAAAAGCTTATGTCATCCACCAGCAACATTAGAGTCTTGGCCAGCTACTCGCCTGAATATAGCTTGGTATGTCTGTCCATGATTTCTGGCAACCTTTTGCCCTTCTTCTGATGTTGTTGTCAGCAACCCTACAACTGGATCTTCTAGGAGCTCTTCCTCAAGAATCTTTTCAAACAATGGGTGCGCGTCCAAGCAGGACCTCATCCAATCACAAGCTCCTCAACATCAGTAATAGTGTAAAGAATACCTCCTACAGCCATCACATATGCATACTCATCAAGCAGAGTTTGGCTAATTATTCTTCGCCTATGATTCCTTTCCTTAAAATGAGGATCTGGAAACAGAAAAAACATTTTCTGGAGCTGCCCCTTCTCAAAATAATTTGGAAGATACTTCATAGCATTAGTTCTAAGAACTGATATGTTACCATACCGACCGGGTTTATTATCTCTCAATGCTAAAATCCTTTCCTTAACATACTCTGTGACCTTATCCCTAAGTTCCATGCCCACTGCCAGTGTATGAGGGAATAATTCTGAAAGCTTAACAAGCAAACCTCCAAACCCACAACCCACGTCTGCAAATCGAATCTTCAAATCCTGTCCGTTTTCATCACTAGAATCAGATGGTTCTGCGTTCTGCTTACCTTGGAAAAAGGAAGGAAAATGTTGGCTCCAATCGCATTGTGCAGGGCTGATAGGAACCGGAAAGTGAGAATCACTGAGCGGGTTGCTGTGTGCTCGAGCTCTATAGAAGCGCTTGCGAGGATGGCCGTGGTTATTCCTGGCATCAGATCCGTCGGCCGCTGGCATGTCTCCAAGGTTTCTCTTCTTCCCCATGTCCTCAAAAACCTCAATGCCCTTCTTTAGCCTATGTTGGATTGAACTTTTTGGATATTCATATAATAAGCATAAACATGTGACAATATAACTAACCGCGGTTAGGTTCGCGGGTTAATTGAACTCAACTTGTCAGCATTTGGCTCTTTAACTGCGCCAAACATTACGCTCTTCATTACGTTGATGCGGTCAGAAAACATTTCTTTCCGTTCTCCTGCTAATAGCCTTTTACTCTATATCGATGGCGCAGACTACCTATAGTTATTGTGCAGAATGCTGGAAACAGAAGTCCATTCATATTAGGCAGATCGAAGTCGAGGTAGGATGGTCTTTCTCTTTCTTGCTTTTTAATGCTTCGTTCTTGTTTTTATTTACTTCATCTAATGGCTTCTCAAGGTCGCAGAACAAAATCCCATAAACCCATCCTCGGAAATCATTTATCAAAATGAAAAGCTTACTAATGTTTTGACTCCTGCAACATGTAATTCTATAATGTGATTATCAACATTTTGCTAGTCATTTTGTTAGGGTTACATTTTGTTTACTCTGGCACAATGTAATTTTGTTAGGGTTGAAAAGCTGGCTTTAGGCTCCTGCAACATGTCATTTCCCGAAGAATGCAGACACCCTTTGCTTCAATTTTACAGCCTCTGCTTCAAAGTTTGTGGCAGCTAGAATACATTATGCACTTTTAGATGTTACAACGCAAACATAGCTTATGCAAGTACCTGAGACGTAGTTTCACAGCTAAACCAGGAGATGGACATGGTCTTGAGAACTGGGAGAGGGATATAAATGGAAGGTGCTGTGTCCAATCCGATCTTGCTGCTCTTTTGCGGAAGTGTGGAGAAGAGAAAGCCCTTGCCAAAGGAAAGCATATTCATGACTACATTCAGAACAAGGGAATTGAACAAGATGGGTTTTTAGGTAATTTACTTGTGCAAATGTATGGGAAATGTGGCGCGTTGCTTGATGCACGAGAGGTGTTTGACAAGATGAATAGAAAGAACTCATTTACTTGGAATATCATGATTGCTGCATATGTTCAACAGGGACAATTGGTGGAAGCTGACCTGCTATTCAAACAGACTCCTCTTAGAAATGTGGTTTCTTGGAATGCTATGATCGCAGCATATGCTAAAGCAGGGCATCTTCAGCAGGCTCTTCATCTATTTCAGACAATGCCAGAGAAGAACTTGATGAGCTGGAATATTATGATCTCAAGTTATGTCCAACATGGAGAGCTTGACGAGGCACTTAAACTGTTCCATCAAATGCCTCATAGAAATAACATTTCTTGGAATGCAATGCTTGGGGGTTATGCGCAGCAAGGCCGCCTTGAAGAAGCCTTAAATTTTTTCAAACAGATGCCTCAGCCTGATATAGTTTCATGGACCACAATGATTACAGCATATACACAAAAGAGGAGACTTGCAGAGGCATTTAAAATGTTTCAAGATATGCCACAAAGAAATATTGTGTCTTGGAATGCAATGGTTGCTGCTTGTGGTCAGGAAGGTCATTTGAAGAAAGCCCTTCTACTTTTTCAACAAATGCCCAGGCGGAATGTAGTGTCTTGGAATGCCATGGTTTCAGCTTATGCTCGTCAAGGTCATCTTCAAGAAGCCATCCAACTGTTTGAACAAATGCCGCAAAGGAATGCAGCATCATGGAATGCCATAATTGCAGCTTATACGCAACAAGGATATCTTGAAGAAGCAATTCAATTTTTTAAAGAAATGCCTGAACCAGATGTCATCTCATGGACTTCAATCGTTTCAGCCATTGCTCAACTTGGAGATCTTGATAGGGCCTTCACACTCTTCGAGAGGATGCCATGTCGAAATGTTGTGTCATGGAATGCCATAATTACAGCCTTCTCTCAGCATGGCCGTTTAAAAGAAGTTTTGCAACTCCTTCAAGGAATGCAGTTAGATGGTATGATACCAGGAAAGATTACATTTTTGAGTATTGTTGATGCATGTGCCCGGACTGCAGCTTTGGCTGAAGGTCGAAGAGTTCATAACCACATCGTCAAGTGCAAACTCGAGTCAGATATCGTCTTAGGAAATGCACTTATTAATATGTATGCCAAATGTGGGAGCTTGAAGGATGCATCTCTAGTGTTTAACCAGATGCCACATCGAAATGTGGTCTCTTGGACTTCCATAATTGGAGCTTATGCGCAGCATGGCCATGCAGAAAAAGCTTTTGAAAGTATTCAAGAAATGTGCCTAAAAGGTGTGATGTTTAATGAGGTCACCTGTTGTAGCATACTCTCTGCTTGTAGCCATGCTGGCCTAGTAGATGAAGGTTGCCACTGGTTCATTTGCCTAACTGGTAGTCTTTGCATCTGTCCAAAGTTAGAACATTATAATTGCATAATTGACCTACTCGGACGAACAGAATGGCTAATTGAAGCGGAAGCTCTGATTGACTGCATGCCAATTGCGCCAGTTGCTATGTCCTGGGGCACTTTACTTGGTTCCTAGAAACAATATGTTTGGGCTATGTATCACAAAATTGACTGCACACTGCATTGAACAACCACCTTTATTATTGCTTAAATAGCTGCATATTCTGTTAACCAACCAGGTTCCAGGGGCAAATTTAACATGGGGGCTTATCTTTAACAGTCTTTTTGACCTGTAGAGTGATCTCTTTGTGGCGACTGAGAACAATAAAGAGGCACATCTGAGCTCTAACAGACATGGCCGCTCATTTTTGCTTGTGAGAATGGGGACTTCCAAGTGTTATTATAAGCCCAAGACAACCTCAACTAGTCAAGCGTTTCAGCTGGAAAAACTGAAACATAGTAGACTTGTAAAATAGACAAAGAATGTTATGTTCCCAACATCAATGTCACACTCTATGAAGTTGCATACTGGACATGCACACAAAAATCAAGAAATCGAGAAATCAAGAAGTGGAACAATAGCTTTTTGCTGGAATGCAGGACGGGCATGGTATCAGAGCTCTTAAGGGACTTTAACACTTAATATACTGCTCAATTATCCCGGCAAATCTGAATTTTGTTCCTCGCTTAACCATCCTTAAAGTATTAATCAACACAAATTCACCAAGACAAAAAGCATGCAGATTCTATAGAAAAAGTACAAACTTATAGATGCTGATGGGGATGCTCAGAAAGGTAACATTGTACCGAAGTGTTAGACTGTAGGAGTTAATCAATAACTCAGTTACAACCAATGTTCAAATTTGGTGGCTGTCAATCCCATTTGTTGCCCGTCAAAGCGGGTAGCAAAGAAACTCTGCTGCAAATGGAAGGCATCAAATAGTGAAATGCCCGTCATAGGAAAGACAAGAAAAATATGTATATGTCATCTGAAGGGCTAAACATGTACATTTCCCTGTCTCATGTACAAAAGTATATAGATATTTAATTTAAGATAAGATAAGATAAACATTTTTACGTCCTTGAAGACCACCGCCGGCCCATGGGACGGCACTAAGTCAATGGTTCCAATCAGGAAAATGACTTTAGCTAAAGTTTCCCGAAACTAATCCCAAAACCTTCTATTCTTTAGCTAAACTAACCCAAAATTCATCCGAAAAAATTCTGTGGTGTGGGCACGAAAAATATTAAGCTAAAAGTATTATGCTTTTCTCCAATTGCTTCCATTTATTTTAGTCATTTTCTTTATGGAAATATGCTAAAATAATGCCAGTTCACCAACGTTTTTCTTTTAAATGTGCTAAGAAGTTGCCAAATTGTTATATTTAGCCCTTAAATTATTCCATGGTTTCAATCCAAATTATAACATAGACAAAATTTAGCCCGACAACTAGCCGCCATGAGGGGACTTGTGTAAGTTTGGAAAATTGCGAAGTGCGAGCTTGTGCTTTGGGGCCTGAATGCGACAGAATGGCATCTCAATTGAATTTTTTAGTATGTAGAACAAAAAATGAGAATTTTTGGGAACTTTTCGACCATGTTCATTTGTGATTTTAAAATGTTATACGAACTATGCACTAAAAAATATGATTACATAGGCGAAAGATTTGATTTTCTTTCCAATTTCCAAGGGTTATATAACAAATGGTCTGTTAAATTTTGAAATTAGGAATGGTCTTATATTGTTGTAAATAGTTTTTCTTAAAGCCCCCAACTAGAAGAGAGCAAAATGGTAAAATTGTTCTTTGCCCTTGAGATGAGTCTATGTCGCTTAGATGATTAGATCGACAATCGAATTTACCATAAAGTTATGTAGTCAATATTAACATTTTCACATTTCGCCTACATAATTGTATTTATCATGAGCAACTGCATAATTGTGTTTGTTCATGTGCTGCAAATTTCTCTATTCAGCCATTTACAAATAGAGAACTAAAATCTTGATATGTGAAGTTATCCACAAAATAGAAATTTTGTGTGTGTTTAGGGCTAATATAATAGAATAGAATACATTTATATCCCTTTGACCTAGCAGCCCTTGGACTGATGCAGCATTTGCAAGCTCCCTCCTCTAAAAGGAGAGGATGCTACGAACATACAATGCTATGTTATTCTAGCCATAATAGGGGCTTAGCTTGTTTTTTCCATACCCGCACACGACTTATAATTGGTTTCTTGGTCATGTAAGTGTGCATCGTTATCCTCAGCTTTGAAGTTGTACATTGCGGGATCCTTTTTTTTTTGAAGAACTAGATCACCAATACATTGCGGGATCCTTTGACCTACATCTGATGTAAATTATGGACCCTTTATTATGGTGCACCAGCTGGTGACTAATTGACATTTCCCCAATGGCTTTCACCTACGCTATTAATTTGCTATCTTGTTTCATCAATACTCTGGATTGGAGGGTCCCAGCTGACCTTCTAGAATTTAGTCCTTATGTCGCATATACTGGGCATTCCCTGATAATGTATTTCTCATCCTCTATTTTTTCCATTTTCCAGATTCTGGATATGTGGTCTACTCCGTCGACTTCTCTCCATCTATCCCATTCAATCCTTAGGTTGTGGCTGCCCATCCTGAATCTTGCAATCGTGCCCCTGCTTGACTTAATTACCTATTTTATAGCACATAGTTCTTGCCCAACCAGGTTAACAACCTCTAAAAGCATGTATGTTTATGTAGCCATGTTCTCACTGCTGCATGTATCCAATTATCATCCCGATTCTTTTCCCCCAGATATGACTTAGTTCTAGGCCCATATTCCTAGTCCATTTCGACACATCATGGAACCATTCCTACCTTATTAGTAAGTGTTGTTTGGCCAATTCTTTAATTGCTATTATTGATAGTTTGTCTATATTCATATTTCTATTATCTTTTAGCAGATACTAGATAGTCCTTTCCATGCCCTTACCTCCATATTTTTCTCCCATGTCTCATAAACAAGTGTGGCCATTGGAGTATTTATTCTGACTTGGAATTCTTGACAGTGCCACTGCCAAAATTTACTTTCTTGTTTATCCCATTTGTTATCCGAAACTCCTAGGCCCCATGCCTGGGATCTATATGACTATGTTGCGACTACTAGAGTGTCGAATAGTTATGATTTGCTTTTCCAATCTATATTCCTGCTCTGGTTGCAATAAATTTTCATGATGTAATGGTTATCTATGGTTGTTGAAATCTGGTGACGGCTTCTCTGAGATAAGAACTATTATCAAAGCATTGTTCTTAAAATAGAAAGATTTCATGCATTGAATTAAATCAGTATACAATTTTGGTGCAATTACACACTTTTATAATGGGGGAATAAGATTACAAATTTGAGATAGCCTCAAAAACTGGAATTTAATTATTCCCAGTTTTTTCTATCCAGTTTTACTTAAAGGTTGGCCTCAGACACATCCCTACAAAAGCATCTTCATCTGAGGCATAACAGTGCCACACATTTTGTGCAACTTCTTCAATTATTACTTCAAAAAAAGGGCAAAGCTTATGAGGATCAAATCTATCTTGAAAGAATGTCAACCGAGATATACGATAAGTACTGCAATTGCTATATCACGGCGAAAGCCTTCTCAATTATCTTTGTTGTTTCATGCAATTTTCATAATATTCAATCCACATACACAGATCTATTCACCTCCCAAAATCCAGTTGCAGCAACAGCTCTAAGAGCTGAAGAGTGACCAAATCCATCATAAACTTACTTTGCCAAATAATCATGATTACATTAGGTGGGAGTAAGCACGACCCTGACCGTTGCGACACTTTGGAGCAATTGTTCATATTTAAGTCCTTGTTTTGGCTGGCTTGTTTCTTCGAGTCATGTCATAATCGCACATTCGACGAAAGAGCTTTACAAGTTGCCTTGCCCTTCTTTGGCCACGCAATATTGTTGGATCAGGCTTCCACCCATTGTTCGCCAACCACCTCTCACAATTTAGAGAGCACTCGTGCACGTGAACGGCATATATGCTTTTGACCCCATTCATGTTCCTATGATGGTCTAAGAACATGCTCATCCTTTATCCATGGAGAGGCCAGATTCACGAAGATGTATTGCACTATTCACCAGTAGGTGGTATTATTGGATCCATTTTGGGGCGACAATTGATTCCACTACTTATTAGAAACACACTGAATTAGGTGCTTCTGCTTGAATCACTCGCCATTTGTGCACCCAAGACAACTTACTCTGTCCAAGGTTTGGCTATGGCTAAAGAAGCGTGTTTTAGTGCTTAAGAATTGGGACATGTGTTGTCTTTTCGTTGCAAGTGTTTTCGACCGTCATTACCTCAATTTGTGCACAACTTTTTCTTTATTTAAACTAGTTATGACTTTGAAATCCCCTATAGGTGAAATACTAGGCATATTAATGCTTGTAAGCAGGTCCCTTGTTTATCCATGTCAAGCATTTCTAAACAAATGCAATTCTCCTTTATTGGAAATCTCAACCCTCTCATTTGCTGCTTCAAAAGAAACTCTCCATGGCCTCCTGGAATCTCTTGCAGTGATAACTGTCAATCAACGCTTTTGAAAAACTCTGAAGAAGAGATGTCAGCTAAGATTTTTTGAAGAAAAAAAAAAATCAGTTACAACCTTCTTGCAAATAATTTATGCTCCAGAAGCAACTCCAATATGTGGGAGCTCCTACGGAACAGTCATGCCAGATCTCATGAGAAGTACCCCTGCACTACCATTTTGATAAGCAAATTAAGAAGTTTATGCACCTCGCATAATCCTCTCTTAGCAAATAATCCACTCAAGGTGCATGTTTCTGCAAAAAGAAGACAATGCAATGACTAGTCCTCAATATTTAAGCGGGCAGATTTTGTAGCAAGATTAGGTCACTCGAAAATCCTCAAGGGAAAGACCTATCAGTAAAACATGAAATTATCTAGAACAGACTCCAAAATTTCGTCATTATAGTTGATAAGTTTCTGTGTCGTTGCTATTTTTTTAATTACATGATCATGTTTACTGAAACATAGTTCAACTTCCAAATACGACCCTGAAATAGGTAGTGGAGCCTACCATAGGTTCCTGCCTACAAGTCACTTTTGTTATCTGTATTTATCACCTGGAATGTGGCTCATCCGACCACTCGATATCAGACATAAGCAAAAAAATTAATTGTTTTTTATCCATTTATTGATCAATTTGACTCTGTTTCTCCTCAATCTCTTCCTCTCTTCATCAATCTAGCGCAAGAGGGACTGATAGATCGATTGTGATGCTTTTTAAAGCAGGTCACGTGGCTCATGGAGCAGCAAGTACCATCCGACCAAAATTTCTAGCCCGCTCCACAGTTCTATGCCTAGTTTTGTGGCCGGATTAACCACTTGACTGATACTAGATAGTCGGATTAACCACCTGACAGATACCAAATGGGCAGATTAACCATCTTGGCTGATACCGGATGGCCGGATTAACTGCCATGGCTGATGGTCCAATTAAACACCTGGAATGTGGCCGTATTAACCACATTCCAGGTGATAAATACACAATACCTTTCATAAAGCTTTCACATAGCTTATTTTGTGTTGCTATTGTTACATCCTCGACTATCATACGATGCTCCCATCGTATAAGAATTGGAGATTCCCCGCGTCGGCCATGCTATCAACAAAAGGCCATCCATTTGACGTAGGATTCTTGATGGTGTGCGAATTTCACATGGGAGGACTGGACGTGTCATTTATCCCGTCTCCCTCGGGATCAACCTAGCAATGTGAAAGCATACAATATAAGTAGATAACAAGATAATACATACAAATCCACCTCGAAGGGTGGAGATCACCATAACATCATAATAATAACATATCAAGATAAACAACAGTGGCAGATCCTACCCAAGACTCAGACTCGAGGTATGACTGATGGCTTGGGGTCTCTAGAGGTCAATGCAGACAGAATGCATGGCAACGAATTTGGCTTGCCTAGAACATGGTCGTTGGGTTGGTAGCCACTCCATCTGCCCCTCCTGTGCATACTTTGCAGATAGGCTGATAAGTATTGGGGTTGGACCGTAGCCTGCCGGGTGCATAGCCAAAGGGGCTATTCCTGGGTTGCATCTCCGCAGTCCCGGTGAGGCAGGAAAGGACTTCTCCCTTCCAGAGAATCCATGTCAATAGCAGGTGAGCTAGAGAGCCACTGCTCGTACACGACTTCGACCCTATTGAAAGTGGCCTCACCACATAAGAGGTGTTGAGCCCATACATTAGCCACACGCAATGCATATGGTATTAGGCCTAGCTCACAGCATTCCCCGGTAGGCCTTACACACCAGAGGGGTCAACTGCTATTGAACAAGTTCCTCTTTGTCAGCTAGTCTAACCCCGCCGCCCACAGCGCAGGCTGACTCTTATGCACAGACCGCATAAATTGGGAATTCATGAGGCTACAACTAGAATCATCAGTTTACAAGGTTTGGGTCTCTATCCCACTTCCCAATACACAGAAGTGCGAACAGATCATCCATCAATGAATCACAATGAACAACCGAGGTGACTGCTGGGCAGACCCAAGGGCAGACCGAGGTTGTTGGTTTGAAGATCAAACTGATGGAGGCGACTGTTCTCAAGAATGCATGCTGGAGGCAACTTGTTGAAGGCGACTGTTGGGTACTGATCTCGATGCTCTAAAGGAGGCACTGATCGAAATGCTGCAAAAACGGGCGCTTTACGGTTTCTTCCCTTTTATGGGGGCACCTTTTAGGGCACACTCTTTTAGGGTTGACAATAAAAGGTCAGGTCATGGGGTTGCGCCATGTGGCAGTTAGCTTAATATATTCACTTGTTGCAGCATGTGCAATATATTGGTGTCTAGGGGTTGCGCCACCCCATGGGCATCCTATGTCGATTGAGGTGTACATGTTGCACGTGTGACATGTACTAGTGATGTGGTGAGTATAATATACATATTTATATCGTCTATTATCCTAAAATCTCACATTCTCCCCACCTTGAATTGATGTCGTCCGCAACATCATTGTCTCTCCACCTTGAATCCTGCATGATCCCTGCCAGATTACATCTATATGCATGCAATAAAGTACAATTTAATGTTATTTAGACAATTACATAGTTAAGATAATACTTCGAGAAATTACTTATCAATCATAAAAATTTCTTACTAAGGAATTTTATTTTGCCTCAATTTAGGCGTGGTTGGGTGAAATGGAGACTTTGATAAGCTGTATCTAACCAATAGATAGTATCTCCACACCCTCAGGGATCAGACAATAGCCAAAAGCTCTTGGTCTTATGTTGGGTAGCGCGTCTCGGTGTCGTTCATCTTCCTAGAGTCATATGCAATTCTTGCATCAAGACGGCTCAGATTGCACTCTTACTTGCATCCGTTGCTACCAACTTATCCTTTTCGGGGTCAGGCAATGTTAATACTGGGGCAGTTGTCAAGGCTTTTTTTAGTTTGTCAAAACTGTATTGTGCCTTGTTTTGCCAATGTTTTGCCCAATCTTTAATCTTCCCTACCCTTGTGAGGTCCATCAATGACATGGCTACTTTGGCAAAGTTCTTAACAAATTTGCTGTAGTAGCATGCTAAGCCTAAGAAGTTTCTTACCTCATGCACATTCTTTGAAGCTGGTCATTCTGTTATAGGTGTTGCTCATCAACTCTGTTTGCGGAATGCCTTGGAAGGATCTATTTCCGTACCATGTAGGGTTGATATGGCTAATGGAAACTTTGTCTCATCTTTTGAATTTTCTCTCTGATTTGTTTATGTAGAGCTTGTACAGAGCTGCTTTGTGAAGCTTCTTATTGAAGGGTGTATGTAGAGCCACTTTCAGATCAAGAAGTTTGAAGTTTGCACATGTTTTCTATGGCTTCTTGTTAAAGCCTTTCTGTAAATCCAGCTTATGAATTTAACGGTTTGAATTTTATACATTTGGTTTGTGCAATCCCTTTAAAAATGGATCACAGGTATGTACCATTGTAACATGTATCATTTTCCTTCTATTAAAAACCCACTATAGAAGATTCCATATAAGGGTAAGAGCATGCTAGGGTGTACCACTTTTGGCACATCCTAAAGTACATACTCAGAGTACTTAACTGCTGAG